>CALYLW010000407.1:0-272500 GCA_944989445.1 Ampullaceana balthica
CCCCCCCCCCGGTCAGGTTAACGTTAAATTCCTGAGTTAGTGTGTCCGTTTAGCGTCGAGTGTTCACGTGTCGAGGTGAGTTTTCTAAAGTTATGCCTGTTTATACAGCCATAAAATCTCGAATGTTCCTACCACCTGGAGACATTGAGTCTTGATTCGGGTTGTTCTCCTATTTTCACGTGGAATAAATGTGGCGTCATCTGCACGTGATCTAATGAAGCGCCTACGTCACTGAGTGATGGGGCCACAACTCTGATAAATCTTGAAGAAAGTGCCAGTCTAGTTATCTTCGCCTGCAACCAAATTGAGCCAATGGCCTTTTAACATAACTCTGAAACATTCAGACAACAGGGTTGCTTCCAATTCACTGATCATTATTTTAGACAAACCGCTCCACGTCAAGCCCAGCAGCATTTACTCCAGACTTGGTTGAAGTAAAAGAATTAATTTTCTGTCAGTACGGAGTCCCCGGAGAAGATAAATTCGTGATTGTCTTGCGTGACGTGATTTATTGACGAGCCCCACCCCCACCCGCCTCATTTAATTTTTTAACAATGGTTAGTGCACCATCAAGTTAACCACTGATTTCTGGTTTATGATGCTGTCAACGATTTATATGAGAGATTTTTAGAAAGGAGAATAGCAATTTATGAGAGCATTTATTCCTTATTCTTTTTAAAGGTGAACGTTGATTTTTAAGAACAAAATTTGGGGGCAGCTGCACGATTCACTGCTGGTGAACATTCACTGCCAACACGACGGACTCCATTAGATACTGCTGGTGAACGTTCACTGCCAACACGACGGACTCCATTAGATACTGCTGGTGAACATTCACAGCCAACACGACGGACTCCATTAGATACTGCTGGTGAACGTTCACGGCCAACACGAGGGACACCATTAGATACTGCTGGTGAACGTTCACAGCCAACACGACGGACTCCATTAGATACTGCTGGTGAACATTCACAGCCTACACGAGCGACTCCATTAGATACTGCTGGTGAACATTCACAGCCTACACGAGCGACTCCATTAGATACTGCTGGTGAACGTTCACGGCCAACACGAGGGACACCATTAGATACTGCTGGTGAACGTTCACAGCCAACACGAGCGACTCCATTAGATACTGCTGGTGAACATTCACAGCCAACACGACGGACTCCATTAGATACTGCTGGTGAACATTCACAGCCAACACGACGGACTCCATTAGATACTGCTGGTGAACGTTCACGGCCAACACGAGGGACACCATTAGATACTGCTGGTGAACGTTCACTGCCAACACGACGGACTCCATTAGATACTGCTGGTGAACGTTCACTGCCAACACGATGGACTCCATTAGATACTGCTGGTGAACATTCACAGCCAACACGACGGACTCCATTAGATACTGCTGGTGAACGTTCACTGCCAACACGAGGGACTCCATTAGATACTGCTGGTGAACATTCACAGCCAACACGACGGACTCCATTAGATACTGCTGGTGAACGTTCACTGCCAACACGAGGGACTTCACTAGATACTGCTGGTGAACGTTCACTGCCAACACGACGGACTCCATTAGATACTGCTGGTGAACGTTCACTGCCAACACGACGGACTCCATTAGATACTGCTGGTGAACGTTCACTGCCAACACGACGGACTCCATTAGATACTGCTGGTGAACGTTCACTGCCAACACGACGGACTCCATTAGATACTGCTGGTGAACGTTCACTGCCAACACGACGGACTCCATTAGATACTGCTGGTGAACGTTCACTGCCAACACGACGGACTCCATTAGATACTGCTGGTGAACATTCACAGCCTACACGAGGGACTCCATTAGATACTGCTGGTGAACATTCACAGCCTACACGAGGGACACCATTAGATACTGCTGGTGAACATTCACA
Organism: Ampullaceana balthica; assembly: GCA_944989445.1. Lineage (NCBI taxonomy): Eukaryota > Metazoa > Mollusca > Gastropoda > Lymnaeidae > Ampullaceana > Ampullaceana balthica. The sequence continues at coordinate 1,920 of CALYLW010000407.1, forward strand.
GCCTACACGAGGGACACCATTAGATACTGCTGGTGAACATTCACAGCCAACACGACGGACTCCATTAGATACTGCTGGTGAACGTTCACGGCCAACACGAGGGACACCATTAGATACTGCTGGTGAACGTTCACGGCCAACACGAGGGACACCATTAGATACTGCTGGTGAACATTCACGGCCAACACGACGGACTCCATTAGATACTGCTGGTGAACATTCACGGCCAACACGAGGGACTCCATTAGATACTGCTGGTGAACATTCACAGCCAACACGACGGACTCCATTAGATACTGCTGGTGAACATTCACAGCCAACACGACGGACTCCATTAGATACTGCTGGTGAATGTTCACAGCCAACACGACGGACTCCATTAGATACTGCTGGTGAACGTTCACGGCCAACACGAGCGACTCCATTAGATACTGCTGGTGAACATTCACAGCCAACACGACGGACTCCATTAGATACTGCTGGTGAACATTCACAGCCAACACGACGGACTCCATTAGATACTGCTGGTGAACGTTCACGGCCAACACGAGGGACACCATTAGATACTGCTGGTGAACGTTCACAGCCAACACGACGGACTCCATTAGATACTGCTGGTGAACGTTCACTGCCAACACGAGGGACACCATTAGATACTGCTGGTGAACATTCACAGCCTACACGAGCGACTCCATTAGATACTGCTGGTGAACATTCACAGCCTACACGAGCGACTCCATTAGATACTGCTGGTGAACATTCACAGCCAACACGACGGACTCCATTAGATACTGCTGGTGAACATTCACAGCCAACACGACGGACTCCATTAGATACTGCTGGTGAACGTTCACGGCCAACACGAGGGACACCATTAGATACTGCTGGTGAACGTTCACAGCCAACACGACGGACTCCATTAGATACTGCTGGTGAACGTTCACTGCCAACACGAGGGACACCATTAGATACTGCTGGTGAACATTCACAGCCTACACGAGCGACTCCATTAGATACTGCTGGTGAACATTCACAGCCTACACGAGCGACTCCATTAGATACTGCTGGTGAACGTTCACGGCCAACACGAGGGACACCATTAGATACTGCTGGTGAACGTTCACAGCCAACACGAGCGACTCCATTAGATACTGCTGGTGAACATTCACAGCCAACACGACGGACTCCATTAGATACTGCTGGTGAACATTCACAGCCAACACGACGGACTCCATTAGATACTGCTGGTGAACGTTCACGGCCAACACGAGGGACACCATTAGATACTGCTGGTGAACGTTCACTGCCAACACGACGGACTCCATTAGATACTGCTGGTGAACGTTCACTGCCAACACGATGGACTCCATTAGATACTGCTGGTGAACATTCACAGCCAACACGACGGACTCCATTAGATACTGCTGGTGAACGTTCACTGCCAACACGAGGGACTTCACTAGATACTGCTGGTGAACGTTCACTGCCAACACGACGGACTCCATTAGATACTGCTGGTGAACGTTCACTGCCAACACGACGGACTCCATTAGATACTGCTGGTGAACGTTCACTGCCAACACGACGGACTCCATTAGATACTGCTGGTGAACGTTCACTGCCAACACGACGGACTCCATTAGATACTGCTGGTGAACATTCACAGCCAACACGACGGACTCCATTAGATACTGCTGGTGAATGTTCACAGCCAACACGACGGACTCCATTAGATACTGCTGGTGAACGTTCACAGCCAACACGACGGACTCCATTAGATACTGCTGGTGAATGTTCACAGCCAACACGACGGACTCCATTAGATACTGCTGGTGAACATTCACAGCCAACACGACGGACTCCATTAGATACTGCTGGTGAATGTTCACAGCCAACACGACGGACTCCATTAGATACTGCTGGTGAACATTCACAGCCTACACGAGCGACTCCATTAGATACTGCTGGTGAACATTCACGGCCAACACGAGGGACACCATTAGATACTGCTGGTGAACATTCACAGCCAACACGACGGACTCCATTAGATACTGCTGGTGAACATTCACGGCCAACACGAGGGACACCATTAGATACTGCTGGTGAACATTCACAGCCAACACGAGCGACTCCATTAGATACTGCTGGTGAACGTTCACAGCCAACACGACGGACTCCATTAGATACTGCTGGTGAATGTTCACAGCCAACACGAGCGACTCCATTAGATACTGCTGGTGAACATTCACAGCCTACACGAGCGACTCCATTAGATACTGCTGGTGAACATTCACAGCCTACACGAGCGACTCCATTAGATACTGCTGGTGAACGTTCACTGCCAACACGAGCGACTCCATTAGATACTGCTGGTGAACGTTCACTGCCAACACGAGCGACTCCATTAGATAAATTATAAGAAACACTAGAGGATAGAAGAAAAAAGAGAAAAGTAGTAATAATACGCATGGCAATTAATTCTAACTTGGAAATACAACGAAGCAATAATCTAATACAACACTCAGACAGACATAGGGATAAAAACATTGTTTTTGTTCCCTTCCTAAGAACAAACACATAACAATTTTCGCTCATCCCGTCTGGAATTTGGGCGTGGACTTGGTTACCTGATCAAAGCACGATAAACAACACTTTCAACTTCAACGTTCAAAACTGTAACAAAAATGCAAGATAAGACTAGAACCATGGTTAAGCGTAGGACGCAGTAATCTTCTGTATAACTGTATAGAATGGGCGTCTGTAATACATCAGATAAAGGAGGTGGCGAAACCCCACTAAGAGTTGACTCCCTCCCACACAAGAGGTCAAGAAATCCCACTAAGAGTTGACTCCCTCCCACACAAGAGGTCGAGAAACCCCACCACATAGAATAACAACATTGCTGGGATTTCTTTTAGCTGAAGCCATAACAGATTCATAGCGTGGGATCTTTTCTTGAACAATCACTCACATCGCTGACAGCTGATTGGCCGAGCGGGCCATCCGTCAACCAATGAGCTCACCGCGCCACGGATACGTCACTGATAAAAGGGACGCGGGGAAAAGTCACGCGCGGGTCCGCGGCTGCAGACGGATAGACCAAAAACACAACAACCCCAAAAACAGCTAACGACCGGGTTGAGATGGAAACAAGCAGACGACAGCGATGCCACGTGTGGCTGACCTCTGTTGCCGATACCATGTTGATGCTGTGGTTGCTGCTGGCGGTAGTGTTGGGGAGCAGTTCGTCGATGCTGTTTGATTCCTCGCCGACTCAGGTAAATGGAATAACCTTTTAGTTTTGGTTTATAGAGACAGACAGACGTGGACGCCCTCTACGGACGAGAAGATTGCGGCTGGCAATTCTTCTTGTAAAAACAAATAGGTGGCATTTTTCGACCAAATGCATTAACACAAATTTTAGGAAATGGCGATAAAAATCTTTAAGATATTTTAGGTGTTATTTTTTCGATGTCTTGTTTCTATGTCAAAATTAACCACCACGGTCGTAACCTAAATATTTGGTGCCCGGGCATAACTATACAATTGGATACCAACATTTAATTAAAATATTACCATTGTTCACTTTTTATAATATGACGTCAGAGCCTCATTTCGGCGAACGTTACCTTGACCCCCGCTGACGTATGTATCACCTGCCCTCCCTTCGCAACTCCCCTGCTACCCAAATAACTGCACATATATGTGTGTGTATGTATGTAATTATTCGAATGCCAAAAGCCAACTACACCATACCCTCACCTATTCGCGAATCACCGTTCGATGCCCCGCATACTCGCGGATTATGACTCAAAGACTTTTTTTTCATAATATCGGCAATTTCGTGAATATCTTAGGCATTCTTTGTTTGGTTTTTTAGATAGTAAACGCTGACCTTGACCCCAACTGGTAAACAATCTTGAAATAACGAGCTGGGCTTGGAATACAAGAAAATAAAAAAAAGTTTATAATCTTATCATCACTAAATGTTTCTCACTTATTACATGCACTGTATTTTTTAGAAAGAATGTCTTAATGGTGTGTTTGGTAATACAATTTTAGGATGTATAATATCATACAAATGCGTTTTAAAAGTGCATCCATAATTCGCGGATTTTCTGGATTCACTGAAGGGAAAGGGACGTAACCCCCGCGAAAAGCTGAGGTGGGAGTGGATACCGTACTTTTTTAAAAAGTGGAATAAGAAATTAAATACATAGCATAGAAATCGAAGTAGAGCGTTGATGTCTCATTTGGACTTACAAAAAATTGGAAGAATCCAAATTGGATAAATGTTGCAGTGTTGTTTTTTTAAATTAAAAAAAAACTATTTGTCATTTTCACGTGAACCTTATAGAAATCTAAAATAACATTTCTGGTGTAATGCAGGCACAAAAATGTAACGTAATGTATTTTTTCGGGAGCCTGACAGAACGCCACTGAACAGGGACAAACAAAAACAAAACAAAAATGATAAAAGTACGAAAATAAAAAACTAAACCTAGCTGTAGTGTTTGGCCAAAGACGACATCGACAGAAAGATTTTTTCAATAGCTTCTATCTAACCAGCACATTGTGACGTCAATAAGACATGGTTTTCAGTTTGAATAGATTTCCATTGTTTACTTCAAGTCCGATAGCGCATCCAACCAATTACATGTATTTATAGAAACTAAATTTCTGTACATTTATGATTTATTGAAAAGTAATGTTATAAATGTTAAGGTTTAATTTTTAATGCGTGTAACCGTGTAGATTTATTTCGTTTATTTCAGCCCAATTGTAATTGTTTAAATAATTTTTTACGAACGTTGGAGGAGAACATCTTACGTATTCGTTTTGTAAGTATTCGTTATAATAGTATTCGTTATGAGTTATGATAGTATTCGTTATGATAGTATTCGTTATGATAGTATTCGTTTATATGATAGTATTCGTTATGAAGCGGGTTATGGTAGAACGAGCCCATGTAGTACGTCATATCCACAGTCTTTGTGGATTTTTACGTTAGCAAATAATATCCCACAGTACCATTTATCCCACCGTAGCAGGTAGCACGTATCCCACCGTAGCGGGTAGCATGTATCCCACCGTAGTGGGTAGCATGTATCCTAACGTACCAAGAACCCCACCGTAGAAAGTAGCCCGCATTCCACCATAAGATAGCGACTATCAAGTCGCGTGACAGACCATCCATTATTCACTTTTACTAATAGTCGTGTCCCCATGTGATAAGAAAAAAATATATAAAAAAAACTTTTTAAAAACTAGTCTTATATTAGAAATGCACTAAAAAGTAGAAAATAAATTTAACATTTGAAATTTACAGTCAGAAGAGACCTTTAGTTCCAAATTTATGAAAATGTAAAAGTTTAAAATGAGACAGGAACGTTCAATCGTAGGTGAAATCGATTATCTCGTTGTTCGCCATGACTATAAGACTAGGGTGTTTGCTAAGTTATGCAAAGATATTCACCTGGGTCATTTTTGACTTTTGTTTTTCCGCCCGCCCGACGACGAACGACAGAGAGAGAGACGGCGGTGCAGTTAATATAAGGGATTTAAAAGGAAAAGCGATCAAACCATGTTTGTTTTGAGTTTACAACTTTCAGAACGACATTATTTCCTTGTGAAATCTTATTTTAACAGAAGTGCAATTAAGAGAGACTTTAAGAAAGTTGCAACTTTACAGTGAATTTAAGAGAGTTGCAACTGTACAGTGACTTTAAGAGAGTTGCAACTGTACAGTGACTTTAAGAGAGTTTGAACTGTACAGTGACTTTAAGAGAAATGCAACTGTACAGTGACTATAAGAGAGTTGCAACTGTACAGTGACTTCAAGAGAGTTGCAACTGCACAGTGACTTCAAGAGAGTTGCAACTGTACAGTTACTTTAAGAGCGTTGCAACTGTACAGTGACTTTAAGAGAGTTGCAACTGTACAGTGACTATAAGAGAGTTGCAACTGTCTAATGTCGAGGCATTCGTTTCTGTGTGACACTTGTTCAATTTTTTTTAAAATCACTTTGGAATTGCGATCAAAAGACACAAACGATTTGTCTGAACAAAGCAATAAATGCAAATCTTTATTATTACACACGTACATGTGTACTTGCCTTCATCCGTTCAAATAATAATAAATAAAAGTTTTTAATAAATCAAAGTATTTAATAAATAAAAGTGTTTAAAAAATAAAATTAACATCAAATCTAACATACAATGAAAATGCTAATAAAGTTATGAAAAAATATATTTTAGTGTCGATATACTCCGAATTACTCAATGTGTGTCTCTTTTATTCTATATGGGAGCTTTATCACACTCCAATTCTGTTTAATGAAAGTTTGTTCAAATAGCCACTAAATGAGAAGCACGTTTTAATTTTGCCCAAGTTTTTACCAATTTACACGCACATTTCTGTTCTATTGCCACGTGCACTGTTTACACGCACATTTCTGTCCTATTGCTACGTGCACTGTTTACACGCACATTTCTGTTCTATTGCCACGTGCACTGTTTACACGCACTTTTGTGGTCTATTGCCATGTGCACTGTTTACATGCACATTTCTGTTCTATTGCCACGTGCACTGTTTACTTTAAACAACTAAAACTATAAAAGCAACCAATCGGCGTCCGTTTGATGGTGAATACAAAAAGTCTTGATAATTGCATCCCCATTTACAGCAATAGAAAAAAAATCAATTCTCTTTAGAAAGAATAATTGCATTATTCAATTAAGTATTTGTTATCATAATATTTTTTTGGCCTGTGATTTCATTCAATTAAACTTCATGGCAGATCGATTGTGACATGCCGGTTTGTACAGTGGCAGATGTTAGCTTTTTGTTTGGTCTTCATACAGTGATTGTTGGCGAGATTTACGAGAAATTATCTTTGAGAGTGGACGATGGTCAGCTCACAAGCGCAGCAAATTGACCACTGGTATCAAGAGCAGAAATGGTTATGAACAAAAAATTTAGAACCTTAAGTGTATTCATTTTTAAAAAATAAATAATTCTGATTGTTTTACAGGAAAAGTTGTGTGTGTGAAATATCCATACAGCACTTGGAAACAAGTTGATTTTTTAAATATTTCGGCTAAGATAATTGAATTTCTTCTCTTTTTTTTCTCCTCTTAAACAACAAAATTATTTTTCTGCTGTTTTAAAAAGATATCAGTGTCATGGTGTCAACTCATCGTCAGTTCCGGTTAATGATATTTAAGATAGCGTCTGTCTCCTAGCAACACACCACTGTGCACCACGTGAATTTCACGATTTTCTTCACCAACTCCGAACCTGACGATTCCTCCTTCCCCATCACACACGCCCCTAGAAAACACACCCCATCACACACGCCCCTAGAGAACACACCTCATCACACACGCCCCTAGAGAACACACCTCATCACACACGGCCCTAGAGAACACACCTCATCACACACGGCCCTAGAGAACACACCCCATCACACACGCCCCTAGAGAACACATCCCATCACACACGCCCCTAGAGAACACACCTCATCACACACGCCCCTAGAGAACACACCTCAACATACACGCCCCTAGAGAACATACCTCATCACACACGCCCCTAGAGAACTCACCTTATCACACACGCCCCTAGAGAACACACCCCATCACACACGCCCCTAGAGAACACACCTCATCGCACACGCCCCTAGAGAACAAACCTCATCACACACGCCCCTAGAGAACACACCTCAACATACACGCCCCTAGAGAACACACCTCATCACACACGCCGCTAGAGAACACACCCCATCACACACGCCCCTAGAGAACACACCTCATCGCACATGCCCCTAGAGAACAAACCTCATCACACACGCCCCTAGAGAACACACCTCATCGCACATGCCCCTAGAGAACAAACCTCATCACACACGCCCCTAGAGAATACACCTCATCACACACGCCCCTAGAGAACACACCCCCATCACACACGCCCCTAGAGAACACACCCCATCACACACGCCCCTAGGAAAAACACCCCTTCACACACGCCCCTAGAGAACACACCCCATCACATACGCCCCTAGAGAACACACCCCATCAGACACGCCCCTAGACAACACACCTCATCACACACGCCCCTAGAGAACACCTCATCACACACGCCCCTAGAAAACACACCTAATCACACACGCCCCTAGAGAACACACCCCATCACACACGCCCCTAGAGAACACACCCCATCGAACACGCCCCTAGAGAACACACCCCATCACACACGCCCCTAGAGAACACACCCCATCACACACGCCCCTAGAGAACACACCTCATCACACACGCCCCTGGAGAACACACCCCATTACACACGCCCCTAGAGAACACACCCCATCACACACGCCCCTAGAGAACACACCTCATGACACACGCAACTAGAGAACATCTCATCACACACGCCCCTAGAGACACACCTCATCACACACGCCGCTAGAGAACACACCCCATCACACACGCCCCTAGAGAACACACCTCATCGCACATGCCCCTAGAGAACAAACCTCATCACACACGTTCCTAGAGAACACATCCCATCACACACGCCCCTTGAGAACACACCTCATCACACACGCCCCTAGAGAATACACCTCATCACACACGCCCCTAGAGAACACACCCCCATCACACACGCCCCTAGAGAACACACCCCATCACACACGCCCCTAGAGCAAACACCCCATCACACACGCCCCTAGAGAACACACCCCATCACATACGCCCCTAGAGAACACACCCCATCAGACACGCCCCTAGAGAACACACCTCATCACACACGCCCCTAGAGAGCACCTCATCACACACGCCCCTAGAAAACACACCTAATCACACACGCCCCTAGAGAACACACCCCATCACACACGCCCCTAGAGAACACACCCCATCGAACACGCCCCTAGAGAACACACCCCATCACACACGCCCCTAGAGAACACACCCCATCACACACGCCCCTAGAGAACACACCTCATCACACACGCCCCTGGAGAACACACCCCATCACACACGCCCCTAGAGAACACACCCCATCACACACGCCCCTAGAGAACACACCTCATGACACACGCAACTAGAGAACATCTCATCACACACGCCCCTAGAGACACACCTCATCACACACGCCCCTAGAGAACACACCTCATCACACACGCCCCTAGAAAACACACACCATCACACACGCCCCTAGAGAACACACCCCATCACACACGCCCCTAGAGAACACACCCCATCACACACGCCCCTATAGAACACACCTCATCACACACGCCCCTAGAGAACACACACACGCCCCTAGAGAACACACACACGCCCCTAGAGAACACACACACTCGCCCCTAGAGAACACACACACGCCCCTAGAGAACACACACACGCCCCTAGAGAACACACACACGCCTCTAGAGAACACACACACGCCCCTAGAGAACACACACACGCCCCTAGAGAACACACCTCATCACACACGTCCCTAGAGAACACACCCCATCACACACGCCCCTAGAGAACACACCCGATCACACAAGGCCCTAGAGAACACACCCCATCACACACGCCCGATAGAACACACCCCATCACACACGCCCCTAGAGAACACACCCCATCACACACGCCCCTAGAGAAAACACCCCATCACACACGCCCCTAGAGAACACACCCCATCACATACGCCCCTAGAGAACACACCCCATCAGACACGCCCCTAGAGAACACACCTCATCACACACGCCCCTAGAGAACACCTCATCACACACGCCCCTAGAGAACACACCCCATCGAACACGCCCCTAGAGAACACACCCCATCACACACGCCCCTAGAGAACACACCCCATCACACACGCCCCTAGAGAACACACCTCATCACACACGCCCCTGGAGAACACACCCCATCACACACGCCCCTAGAGAACACACCCCATCACACACGCCCCTAGAGAACACACCTCATGACACACGCAACTAGAGAACATCTCATCACACACGCCCCTAGAGACACACCTCATCACACACGCCCCTAGAGAACACACCTCATCACACACGCCCCTAGAAAACACACACCATCACACACGCCCCTAGAGAACACACCCCATCACACACGCCCCTAGAGAACACACCCCATCACACACGCCCCTATAGAACACACCTCATCACACACGCCCCTAGAGAACACACACACGCCCCTAGAGAACACACACACGCCCCTAGAGAACACACACACTCGCCCCTAGAGAACACACACACGCCCCTAGAGAACACACACACGCCCCTAGAGAACACACACACGCCCCTAGAGAACACACACACGCCCCTAGAGAACACACACACGCCCCTAGAGAACACACCTCATCACACACGTCCCTAGAGAACACACCCCATCACACACGCCCCTAGAGAACACACCCGATCACACAAGGCCCTAGAGAACACACCCCATCACACACGCCCGATAGAACACACCCCATCACACACGCCCCTAGAGAACACACCCCATCACATACGCCCCTAGAGAACACACCCCATCACATACGCCCCTAGAGAACTAAAATGCTATCTCACTTTGGTGAGACCTGTACTAGAATATGCATCTTCTGTATGGGACCAACCACCAAAGAAAACATTGATAAACTAGAACAAATCCAAAAAAGAGCTGCCAGATTCATTACTGGAGAATATTCGAAACTGACAAGAATAACACCATTAGTTAAATCATTTAACCTTGAAACACTAGAGGATAGAAGAACCAAGAGCAAAGTAGTAATCATACATAAAGCAATTAATTCTAATTTAGAAATACAACACAAAGATAACTTAATACAACCCTCAGATACAGATAAGGATAAAAACACATTTCTTATTCCGTATGCAAGAACAAACTCATTAAAATTTTCGCTCTTCCCGTCCGGAATTCGGGCGTGGAATGGGTTGCCTGAAGAAACCAGGAAAGCCAACACTTTATCAACATTTAAAACTCTAATAAGAATGCAGGACTAAACAAAAACCATAGATAAGCGTTGGACGCAATAATCTTCTGTATAGAAGGATCGTCTGAAACAGATAAGATAAGATAACACACCCCATCAACTCACCCATCAACTCGACCCAACAACGCGACCCAACAACTCGACCCAACAACTCGACCCAACAACTCGACCCATCAACTCGACCCATCAACTCGACCCATCAACTCGACCCATCAACTCGACCCATCAACTCGACCCATCAACTCGACCCATCAACTCACCCATCAACTCGACCCATCAACTCGACCCAACAACTTGACCCATCAACTCGACCCATCAACTCGACCCAACAACTCGACCCAACTACTCGACCCATCGACCCATCAACTCAACCCATCAAATCGACCCATCAACTCGACCCAACAACTCGACCCATCAACTCGACCCATCAACTCGACCCATCAACTCGACCCATCAACTCGACCCATCAACTCGACCCATCAACTCGACCCATCAACTCGACCCATCAACTCGACCCATCAACTCGACCCATCAACTCGACCCATCAACTCGACCCACCAACTCGACCCATCAATTCCACCCATCATCCCGCCCCCGCACCTTTCGTATCACGTGCCTACCACCAAATCGTGTCACGCTGAGAACTGACGGCCTTGACCCGTGAGCCAAACAATGAAAAGAGGGCGCCGTGCTGTCAACTGTGGTTGGCCTAGTAACACTGGTCTGGAGACTGGAGATAACCAGACATATAGAGCAGTGCTTCTCAAAGTGGTGGTGTGCCGGTCCGCGGACCATCCGCCAGACGTTATCAAGAAAGGACAGAAAATATAATTATAATCCTCTATTTGCAGCCATCAATACTAACCCCATAGAAAATGTCAAATTTTCGGCAAGAAGCACATACAATGAAACAAATAAAATAAAATAAATTACATTTCGCTGCCACGTCAGTACAGGGAAAGTAGTTCACCGGTCCCTGGAGCAATGGAAAAATTCCTGCCGGTTCGCATACTAAAAAGTTTGAGAAGCACTGATATAGAGACGACTCTATGGCATATAGAGTTGTGGTTGGGGGTTGACCTTGAAATAGAATACTCTATGACAGGGATGGCCAGACCTGTAGTAACTGAGAGCCATTTTAAATATTTTCTTAAAACTGTTAAAAGAAAAATTTGCTAATTCTAAACTGCTGCGCGGCGTCGGTAATATAGCTGTGCGGCAGCTTAAAGAGAACATTGATCAGAACCCACTGGCAATGAAAAATTCCTTTTGTGATTAATGCTGTAACAATTGTTTATTTGAATTGAACGACTTAAACATTTCAATTCTATGTTAAAGAAATATTTACGTTACATTTACAAAATTAACAAATATTTGAATACTAGTTTGTGCTGCGGCGCCGTGGCGCCTGCGGCTCCCCCCTTTTTTAAGGGCGCCTACGGCGCCCACCTTTTTCAAAAGCCCAACTAACTTGTCCTAAATTCTGTATATATATTAATTGATTTCAAATAAGTACTCATAGTGTGCTTTGAGCGTTACGGAATGAGTGAGTTAGTGATAATTGAGGGTGTTGTGCTGGAGTGCCAGCTAACTAAATACGATATATTAAATTTCCTGAAATGTACACGAAGTATTTCATAATTAACAATCTTTAAATCCTCTTTTTACATCGTTCCCTTTTCCAAATTTAAAATATGAGCTAAATCAATGATGTCACATAATATCTTTTTACGGCGAGAAATTTTAGAAAGCAGCGCACCAAAGTACTGCACCAAAAATAACTCTTATCGAACGTCCGCATGAAATTGTTCAATTATTAATAATAGTGTGGAGGGTGTTTAAATTTAATGTTAATCTGGAAACCAAAATGACTATCCAATTTTAAAAAAGCAGAGTGATGTCCCTTAGCGTTAGGCCACATAATTGAGCGTAAATATATATAGGATGTAAAATTTATTATGAGAAACACAATGCATAGAAACTCATAATTATAGTCAATATTTATTGTTTTGATTCCGCTGAGAAGCCTTAGAACTAGCCAGGTTTCTATAAATCTTGTTGGTAGCTAGTTGTTGTGGTGCTAAGTTTTGTCAGGATAAAGTCGTTAAGCACCAGCAATATTCCAAGCGATTGCATAACTTGCCTCAGTTGAAGTGACACCCTCTTTGCTGAAAGCAGCAAGCAGTCATCTGCTGACACCAGTGATTAACTCAGAAAGCTTGTTGTTTTTTCCCTCCTTAATTCGGATTAAGCCCAAACTATTCCCAGCCCTACGTTTCAGTCAAGATTTTTTTTTAAACGTTCATTCATTATATATATGACGTATTTCAAACGAAAAGTTTTAATTTTATAAATTGTTCGCGAGCCGCACTGTAAACAGAGGAGAGCCACATGCGGTTCACGAGCCTCGGTTTGGACACGTTTGTTCTATGGCATACAAATTTGAGATAGGTGGTTGTCATTGAAATAGATGAGTCTATGACATAAAGCACTTAGATTGTGGATTGTTGGTTATGATAAAGGTCGTATCGATTGGAGCTTGAGAATATTGATATAGACGTTAGAACCAAACCGTATCTCTTGTTTACAAATATGTCAATTTGACCACTCTGGGAGCTGTGCCAAAGTAACGTAAATTGGCCTTACTGTATTAGTAGGGTACATACAACTATGTCGTCCCTATATGCCATGTACTGAAGTACATATAAAGCCTTCTTGCTGATAAATTATTTTTTGTTATTAACCCTCCCCCCCCCCTTTTTTTTTAAATAAATCTATTTCATTAGGCCATAGTAGGGTAGTTAAGTTCTATAAAGTTAAGTAGCTCACATAAAGATAAGTAGGCCACATTAGGAAAACAAGGGCAAGTCAGGATTAAACGCTTACTCGTTTATCTAGAGTCGCTATTCTTATAAGGGGATGCTATTCTTATAAGGGGAAGCTATTCTTATAAGGGGATGCTGTCACATGTGAATGCCATGGGTGTACCATGTGTATAATGCGTGATCGTCTGACGATGAGGTCACGTGAATGGTGGACGCGGGAAGAAAGGAGCCTTCCTATTGGTTGAAACGCTTGAGGGGGGAGTTGTTAGAAGACTTCCGTCAAGGAAGGAGGTAATGTGTATGTGCCTCAAGATTTCCACGTTGTATAACCTCAAATGATATTTCTGTGTACAAAGTATACATATTAAAGTTGTTTTGTTGAAGCAAGTTCTTCAGTGGATTATTGTGCACAAGATTCTGTATTGTGAGAACGCCTACAAAGGAGTTACATATAAAAAGATAAGAGTTAAGATGCTATTCTTACTTTGTTTACAAGTGTGACGTTAAGAGCCGCCATTTTGTATTTTATTAGACAATCGAATAGGACACCATCAGCAAATAGTAGCAAAAGTGGCAATAACTGTTATGTTACCATGGTGACCAGACCTCTGATGTTACAATGGTGACCGTAACTTTGATGTTACCATGGTGACCGTAATTGTGATGTTACCATGGTGACCGTAACTCTGATGTTACCATGGTGACCAGACCTCTGATGTTACCATGGTGACAGTAACTGCGATGTTACCATGGTGACAAGGCGTCAAGAACCCGGGCTGATTTTGGTATGACCCCCACTAAATATTTTCTTGTTCCGAACAGGCCCACTGGCCGTTGCCCCCCACCCCCAGCCGCTCTTTACCCCAAAGCCATACTTTCATAAAGAAACAACGACTCAATTCAATCAGACACAGGAGCGTAGTTGGCGTTTGTGTCGCCCCGGGGCAGGCTGCGTTATTTGGCCGCGCGGCCTTTCAGGAAAGAAAAACTTTACCAGTGGTCGATACATGGCTCCCCTTTCATATCAAAAGAAAAGTTTCCGTCTGGGGTGGGCGCCCCTTCATCCTCCCGCTCTTTCTACGCCCCTGATGAGATGCACTGTGAAGGATCAATGGCCTAACAACCGCTCTAATAATTGGCCCGTGTAAGTCCCTCTGCCATTGTTTTCCGCCATCAATTCTCTTTAAGGCCTGGGCAGACAAAGGAGGTTGCGCACTGCACTGTGATTAATGTAGCGTGTCTGGAGAGGACAGTGGAGAGAGGAGATTTCTTTGGACAATGAGAAATTAACCATTATTACGTATTAGACATTTTTTTTAAAATAATAAAAACATTCTTATATGTTCGGTAACACTAAACTATATATACAGTGCTTTTTCCCGAGTAACGCATCCGATCGGCGTTCCGGCACCTTTTCCCTACATACTTATTATTATTAGTGCCTGTAGCACCTGGAGTGCTTTTACACGTTTCGTTCTGGTACCTTTTTTCAATACTGTATCGTATATATATTTACCCTCAATTATCCTGCCGTAACGCTGAGGGACATCACTCTGCTTTTTTATTTGTTGAAAATATACACTTAAAAATCATAATCATTTTGTTTTCCAGATTAACATTAAACACCCTCCACACTATTATTAATTGAACAATTTCATGCGGACGTTCGAAAAGAATTAGACTATATTTTGGTGCAGTAATTTGGTGCGCTGCTTTCTAAAATTTCTCGCTGTAAAAAGATATTATATAACGTCATTGTTTTAGCTCATATTTTAATTTTGGAAAAGGGAACGATGTAAACAGAGGATTTTAGGATTGTTAATTATAAAATACTTTGTGTACATTTCAGGAATATTTCGTATTTATCATACAAAGATAAATTACTTGGGCTTTTGAAAAAGGTGGGCGCCGTAGGCGCCCTAAATAAAGTAGGCGCCGCAGATGCCCATATTGGCATATTTTGGGGAAAATTCATAAAAAAATTTATTTTTTGTTGTTAAGGGTCAAGCCAGGGGCGGATTAAGACTGCACTATTCCAACTGCAGCCCGGTCCAGCCAGCGTCCATTCAAATAAAATCATTGCTGGCAGCTAATATAAGACTGTAACTTGTAAGGCAGACTGTAATAAGACAAAAAATTAAATAGAAGTCAATTTAGTTAATATAAAGTAACATGAATCCAAACTTCATTAAAATATTTATTATTATTTAATTCAACCCACAACTTTCGTTTGCAAACTTTTCTCCTGACGAAGTTATCAATCTAGTCAGAAAAGCTAAGTGAGCTTACAAGTTTCTCTTCAATGCTCCTTAGAGAGAGAGAGAGAGAGAGAGAGAGAGAGAGAGAGAGAGAGAGAGAGAGAGAGAGAGAGAGAGAGAGAGAGAGAGAGAGAGAGAGAGAGAGTACTCCCATGCAACTTCTAACTTCACTGACAATAATATCTTTTTAAAAATGATAGCTCTGCTCTACAGTTTAGTGTCGCCATTTAGAGATAGATGCGAAGTGCGATGCGTTTATTTGGAAAATTTGTTAAATTTTGCTCATTCAAAAACAATAACATTTATAGCTCTGTGCATTAGGGCTGGTACTGATTAAACAAATTTTTTTCGATTAATCCGGAAAATTTTAATCGAGTATTCGATTAATTTCGATTAATTATATTTTATAACGCATATATAGATCCTTTTAAGTCGTGATTCATTATTTTGCGAAATCTGTTAAGTCGCGGCAATTCCATGGCCCCCAAATTTTTTGACGTAACAAAGCAAATTCGTTCTGCTATGCAAGAAATAAGGAAGATAAATCTCTTTGTTTACGTATGCATGTCTAAATAAATAATAATAATACGAGGGAAAATTATGTAAGTAACAAAATACAGAAATTATTAATAAATTGAAGGAAAAAAAATAATATTTTCTTAAATTTTAATCGATAAAATTAATTTTAATCGATTAAAATGTTAATCGATTAATCGTTAATTTCCGCAGCCCTACTGTGCATGTATTTTGAATTTCGCATTGTGCTTCTTCCTGTTCTTGACCCTGAGCCCGGGGCTGGGCAATACCTTGTTTGAAGAGTTCTGAAAATTGGACAAATTCTGAAGGAAAGCAGTCTTCGAAAGCACTTGCATATTCTTCCATTAACTTGGCTGCTGCCCCTCGGATGTGTCATTGCTGAGCTCAGTCAGTTTTGTTAGTCAAGTTTTCATGCAAGTCTTTATATGCGTCTAACCGAAGTTGGTGGGCTTAAGAGAGTTTGTCAATGATTTCCCAAAATACCTCAACCAGGAATATTTGTCTCGTGGAAAATACTGTTTCGGCTGATGGGCCTTCATCAAACTGACACTTTATCTTTTTTTTTAAAAATCGTATTGCATATTGTTTATACTCTTTCTCTACGGACTTGTCCTTTCCATTTTCTTCATAGGAATCAAATTCAGAACGCTGTCTTTTAACAAACTCAAGGAAAGATTTCAACAAATGCATGGCTGAATTCAAAGATAGTCCCCGCTCTTGAAAGGATACATGCATCGTCTGAAATCTTTCTAAAATTATGTCCCAAATTTTAAGTAAAATAGCGACTTCCAGTCGTTCAAGTTCCTTCCGAAATCTTCCTGCTTCAAGTTGACTGTCACGCGACTGATTTTCGTCAGTGGCCATTTCTTCCAGTGCTGCCATATTCTCATGTTATGATTTATTAACAGACCTTACAGCGCATCATGTCGGGCTGACCATCTTGTGTCAGACAATTTATATAATTTTTTCCTTTTTTTTTCGTTTTAGGTGACAAATTGTAAGTATACAATCTATTTTTTATTTTTTTAAATATTCAAAATTCGCTCGCCGTTCCCCATGTAGCGATCGTGACAAACAGATGATGTCTTAATTAACGATATTTTAAATGTTTATTCTTTATTCTTTTTCTCAACTTACTAGTATTTAATTACACATTTATTCGAATAATTACTTCTCCCTGCAGTCTGTCCGTAGGTCGCAGTGTCGTAACTAGTGTACAGTGTCGTAACTCCTGTACAGTGTCGTAACTCCTGTACAGTGCACTAACTCGGTAGTTGGTTCAAAATTCGATGATTAAATTATACACTATAATGTCGAAGTTTAGTATTAGCAATTTTTGCAAACTAATAAGAAATCGATTTTCTTCCCTAACTAGGTTTCCTCTTTCCTGCATAATAGTTTTTAGATATTATTACAAACGATTAGATTTCTGGTATTTCACACTCTTTGACATTTTCTGGTGATAAATAGATGCGATTCTATTAATTTATTTATTATATTTTCTGGGATTCATGCAAACATTTGCCCACCTTTATTATACAATATAATAAGTTTGGGGGGCCCTAAATCATTGGGGGCCCTAAATCATTGGGGGCCCCTGGCTTTGGCCTTTTCAGCCCCACCTTTTAATCCGACATAGGGTCAAGCTTATGAGTTTAATTTCTGAAGGAACGAATATATTGTTTGTGAGTCATTGGTGACAGTATTGTTCACAAATACTTTGACTTTATCGGTGGTTTAACCTCTAACCCATCAAATTTAGAATTGAATGTAAACAAACAAAAAATGTCACCAATGACTCACCAGTCACAAGGGTTCCGTTGGCAGACGAGGCCCCCAACACCCCCCGCTATTTAGGACACCACTCCCCCCAAGGAGCAATACAGCACACATTTAGAACCACTGATTGAGAAAGGGGGTGCATCTGATCTTAACCGTCCTTATTTTGTGAAAGTTTACCCCCCCCCAGTATGCCACGCCACAGAGCGTATGGGAACCACTCTGGGGTATCTCGTCCACTATTGTGCCATCCGAACAGAGTGAAAACAAAACGGGGTGGGGGGCGGGAGTTGAAACAACTGATGAAATATTGAATCAAAGCAACAGGTCGGTCGAAGAACGTGGCGCTGGCTCCCCGTGCATCTCATGTTATGGCCCCTGGGGCGCCAACCGGTGGAGGGGAACATGGGAGAGGTCGCGGATGTTGAGGACGTGGTCGATATCTCCTTGGCAAGCGATTTCTAATTGGGTGAGGTAAGAGGAAATCTTCGCTCGCTCGTGGTTTAAAAAAACAATATTTCCTGTCGGGTTTTTTTCTTCTGTATAATGGGACCACTTGAGTAGACCGCCCAGTTGGGTTGTGTTGTTTAAGTGAGTCTCTTGGAGTGTTGTGGTTTGATTGGCTTAAAGTGTCGGGTAAATAGTGGTAGTAGAGGCGATGTCTGTTGTAACAGCAGATGGGATTTAAACCACGTGTAAGACCGGTTCCAGCTATATGAAGTCAAACAAGTCGTCTTTTGGTTTAAAAAATAATTCATTATTATTAATTTAAATTTTTAAAATTCTTTTTTTGTATAGGGAAATTTTTTTGGAGGGGTGGGAATGGCGCCAAAAATCAGGTTCCCCACCGGGTGCAGATTTTGTTTCCCGTGGCCTGGATGAATCCTTGACATAAGATTACATTATACCAGGGGTCGGCAACCTGCGGCTCACGAGCCGCATGTGGCTCTTTCAGTGTAAAGATGCGGCTCTCCAGTTCCATGCACAAATATTTATAACTATATATTTTATTTTCGAACCTCATATTAGTGGATCTTTAAAAACTGGAAAATTTTGTAAATTGTAACTTTCGTCTCCTCCGTCTCAAAAAATATCCGACCCTTGCATTATACCGTTCATTGCTGATAAATCAAAGAACCATAACCCGTTTCTCTCGATAACCCTTTGTTTAGAGATTTCTGGACCAACATACACTTTGTCATTATTTGATTTTATTAATTTTTAAAATAAATTTTATTTTTATAATTTTTATTTATTTATTTTATTTTTTTTAATTATTTTTTTTTGGGGGGGGGGTATATTTGCTTAAGATTTCCCGTCCCTGTATTACGAGACTATTAAGATTAAGAGACCAAATAAACGATTGCAAACATTACACAACAGGAAGAACTTCATTGCCGATCACCAAGGCCAATTATACGTTTACATTTCTCTCGCGCTCCGAGAGATATTCAGCGCCCCTTGGAGTCTCTTGTCACTGACGTCATTACGGACCCACGCCCCCCCCCCATTCCGCCCGTCTATCCATCACCACCCCCTACCAGGGTCGCTGACGTAAAATGACACTCCCCCACACTTACTACACGGGCCAGTAATTAATTTGTCGAGTTGCGTGAAGTTGAGAAGCTCACTCTCTCTCTCTCTCTCTCTCTCTCTCTCTCTCTCTCTCTCTCTCTCTCTCTCTCTCTCTCTCTCGTGAGAAGATGACATGATCAGTTGAGATGCTCTCGCGAGAAGTTGACGTCAGCCGTGGAGATAATAAACGCTCAGATTTCATTAATTTATTTCCTTACGAACTCCCCCTCCCCTCCCCCTCCCTCACCCTCCCCTCCCTCACCCTCCCCTCCCCTCCCTCACCCTCCCCCTCCTCCCTCACCGAGCCCTACCCCAAATACAACATCAGCCGATGGATCCTGTCCATTTACTTAACAGCCATTGTCTGTCAGCACCTCTCACTGTGCCTTGTAACGTTGCTAGACTGTCTGAGTTCGCTTCTGAAGATTTCCACAGGAAATGAGTTGAATGCTGTCTGGTCTAAACTTTATGTTTTTGATGATTGCAAGAACAACTTTTAAGAAATAAATCCGCGCAGCTGTCAACAGCAGAATAATTAGTTGACACGGAGAATTTCAGTTTTTAAACAAGTCTTGAATCATTCCAGAGCACTGTAAACACATTTTTTCTTGAGCACAATTTATCTTTATTATCTTGTGGAATGGCGAAATGTGCAGACGAATGGCGAAATGTGCAGAGGAATGGCTTGGGCGTTGGGTTTTCTCGGCATGTCCTTGATAAGAATGAGGTTAGATCCGATATCCTGTAAGATTTCTTTTTTCAAATTTTTAACTTCCGAGCAACAGCCGCGTTTTAAAGGGTATACCGTAGCTAATTAGTATGGTGAATGAAAATGTGCTTGGATCACTGATTGCTGTAAAACCTCTCATCGGCGTAGATCTAATGAGTCCAAATATAAGCTGCCCATCACGGGTGGTGTTTGTTGAGGATGGGTTTTGTATGGTGGGTGGGGTGGAGAGGTGGGCAAGCACTTCCTCATTCCTATACATGACATGCTCACAAGAGATTAGTGTGGTGGGTGGGGTGGAGAGGTGGGCAAGCACTTCCTCATTCCTATACATGACATGCTCACAAGAGATTAGTGTGGTGGGTGGGGTGGAGAGGTGGGCAAGCACTTCCTCATTCCTATACATGACATGCTCACAAGAGATTAGTGTGGTGGGTGGGGTGGAGAGGTGGGCAAGCACTTCCTCATTCCTATACATGACATGCTCACAAGAGATTAGTGTGGTGGGTGGGGTGGAGAGGTGGGCAAGCACTCCCTCATTCCTATACATGACATGCTCACAAGAGATTAGTGTGGTGGGTGGGGTGGAGAGGTGGGCAAGCACTTCCTCATTCCTATACATGACATGCTCACAAGAGATTAGTGTGGTGGGTGGGGTGGAGAGGTGGGCAAGCACTTCCTCATTCCTATACATGACATGCTCACAAGAGATTAGTGTGGTGGGTGGGGTGGAGAGGTGGGCAAGCACTCCCTCATTCCTATACATGACATGCTCACAAGAGATTAGTGTGGTGGGTGGGGTGGAGAGGTGGGCAAGCACTCCCTCATTCCTATACATGACATGCTCACAAGAGATTAGTGTGGTGGGTGGGGTGGAGAGGTGGGCAAGCACTCCCTCATTCCTATACATGACATGCTCACAAGAGATTAGTGTGGTGGGTGGGGTGGAGAGGTGGGCAAGCACTCCCTCATTCCTATACATGACATGCTCACAAGAGATTAGTGTGGTGGGTGGGGTGGAGAGGTGGGCAAGCACTCCCTCATTCCTATACATGACATGCTCACAAGAGATTAGTGTGGTGGGTGGGGTGGAGAGGTGGGCAAGCACTCCCTCATTCCTATACATGACATGCTCACAAGAGATTAGTGTGGTGGGTGGGGTGGAGAGGTGGGCAAGCACTCCCTCATTCCTATACATGACATGCTCACAAGAGATTAGTGTGGTGGGTGGGGTGGAGAGGTGGGCAAGCACTCCCTCATTCCTATACATGACATGCTCACAAGAGATTAGTGTGGTGGGTGGGGTGGAGAGGTGGGCAAGCACTTCCTCATTCCTATACATGACATGCTCACAAGAGATTAGTGTGGTGGGTGGGGTGGAGAGGTGGGCAAGCACTCCCTCATTCCTATACATGACATGCTCACAAGAGATTAGTGTGGTGGGTGGGGTGGAGAGGTGGGCAAGCACTCCCTCATTCCTATACATGACATGCTCACAAGAGATTAGTGTGGTGGGTGGGGTGGAGAGGTGGGCAAGCACTCCCTCATTCCTATACATGACATGCTCACAAGAGATTAGTGTGGTGGGTGGGGTGGAGAGGTGGGCAAGCACTCCCTCATTCCTATACATGACATGCTCACAAGAGTTGTTTTCATTCTTTCACCGAGATTATCTTTGTTATTATTTAAACGACCCACTTTCTTATAATAACATGACTAAACACACAGATCGTTAAGGCTCTTTAAAAAATTACAAGAATTTTTGTTCACCTTTCTATAAAAAAAATACCTTGCGGCCTTTAAAAAAATATTTTTTCTTCTTTTTAAAAAAAAATATTTTTTTTTCTTTTAAAGTTATAAAATAATATTATCAGCTCTAAGCTTTGAAATTGAAATATAAAATTCTTTTTGACTGAACCCGGAAAATTCCTCCAGCCGATAACTACAGACCCACAGAGTTTTATGTCTTTGCTTTAAATTGGATTTCAAACCGTTAACAGTTTTGAAGAGCGCGATTCAAAGGGAGGCTAGTAATAGCCTACATGTGAAGTTCTCCCAACACGGCATCTTCAAAAAACGTTTTGCTGAGTTAAAAGAATTCTTGAGTTCACTTTCCATCATAACATTTACACCTTTCAGTTGATTGGCTTGCAATTTTAACTTCAGTTTTTACACCCGCTCTCCTGTATGCTGGTGCGGCGCCAATAATGTTGAAACTTTCATTAAAAAATTTTTTTTTAAATCGAGGCTATATCGCCAGTGGTTCTCAAACTGATTTAATTCTCGGCGCTCCTTTTTTAAGTAAATACATAATGTCAAATAATAATTACGTTTGTTAATTTTTGTGTTTTATTTAATGGAACGGGATTAGAACAAAACAAACAACATGTAGTTACAGTTACAGATACAAAGCGCCACCTGGTGACTATTTGTAGAGGCTTCTGTAAGCAAGTAAAAACTCTCTTACCTCTCAGACTTGGGAAACATCAAGTCTCACTATAACATCTTTAGACAAGCTTTTCGTCAAACAATTTTTTTCCCAGCTAAATACCGAAATAGCAATACATTTGCAAACTTTTTTAAAAGAATAATTAAATTTATTAAAGAAATGGTGACCCAGTTTTTATTGTAATGGCCAAGACAATAAGGGTCGCGGTGGTCGAGTGGCAGCGCGCTCGACTGGCGTACCGATGGTCACGGGTTCGAATCCATGTGGTTGCAAGGATTTGTTCCCTGGGCCTAGGGCGTCCCTGAGTCACCCAGCTCCGAATGGGTACCTAACACTTGTTAGGCGGCTGGGTAATGCGTGGAACCTAGGGCGTCCCTGAGTCACCCAGCTCCGAATGGGTACCTAACACTAGTTAGGCGGCTGGGTAATGCGTGGAACCTAGGGCGTCCCTGAGTCACCCAGCTCCGAATGGGTACCTAACACTAGTTAGGCGGCTGGGTAATGCGTGGAGCCTAGGGCGTCCCTGAGTCACCCAGCTCCGAATGGGTACCTAACTCTAGTTAGGCGGCTGGGTAATGCGTGGAACCTAGGGCGTCCCTGAGTCACCCAGCTCCGAATGGGTACCTAACACTAGTTATGCGGCTGGGTAATGAGTGGAACCTAGGGCGTCCCTGAGTCACCCAGCTCCGAATGGGTACCTAACACTAGTTAGGCGGCTGGGTAATGCGTGGAACCTAGGGCGTCCCTGAGTCACCCAGCTTCGAATGGGTACCTAACACTAGTTAGGCGGCTGGGTAATGCGTGGAACCTAGGGCGTCCCTGAGTCACCCAGCTCCGAATGGGTACCTAACACTAGTTAGGCGGCTGGGTAATGCGTGGAACCTAGGGCGTCCCTGAGTCACCCAGCTCCGAATGGGTACCTAACACTAGTTAGGCGGCTGGGTAATACGTGAAACCTGTGTTCGTTCGTCCGTCGATACGACGAGGACCACTCTAGTCATCCGAGGGTTGTAGACCGCTGGTATGGGATGGATGACAAAAGTGACTTGCGCGGTGATTTGGATTTAAGTGAGAAGGAGTTGCGCAATTCGTCGATCTCACTCTCTCGCCCGAGGCCATCTTATCCAGCGGCAGGACTAAGTCGAGACGGCTGGTGATGGAAACGGGTGCAGTGGATGGCCATGATGTCCTGTGTGTCTTGTCATGCCCTTAGCGTTCCACAACGCTTTGCTGAGATTCGCCTTTTTGACCGTTGACCAACTAGTGGTTCCTCCGCTCTGTCCACCGAATCCAGTCTTCACGTGCATAGATAGACATATCTAGATCACCGAGGGTTTGAGACCCGTCGGCTACCCTCACCAGGTTTAGCAAGCCAGTCGAAGCCGTTGCCCGGGGTGTGGCTACTGCGCACGTTGCAGTTTCTATGAGCCACTGGTGAGAGCTGTGAGACAACTTCCGGATTAATATTAATAGTATTAACAGCCACAAAATGACAAAACCAAGTAAAATACAACCAGACGAGCATTGAAGGAATTCATTTCGAAGATCAGTTCCTTGAAAACTTTAATTTCCTTAATTTGCATTTGTATGTTGTTTATTTCTCCAGCGCTTGATTGTTTTTGTCTTTTAATGACAGCAGAGAAATTTAGGTTCCGCCATTTTGAACAACCGGAAGTTGTAAACGTGAAACCTAGGGCGTCCCTGAGTCACCCAGCTCTGAATGGGTACCTAACAAGTGTTAGACGGCTGGGTAATGCGTGGAACCCTCATAGCCGTAGCCTGTGAGCGCTGCATCACTTGCCAACAGATCATCCGTCATGGTCTGTGGACGCAATTATCTCCTGCATTGAAGGAGCGTCTGTATTGATAAGAATATAAGAAGATAAGAAGATAAGAAGATAAGAAGATAAGAAGATAAGAAGATAAGAAGAAGGGCGACTCCCATCAACGTAAACTAATATAATAAATCATATGGTTCTATAAGTCCTCACATAATACACATTTTTTTGTTTTAAAAATACTGCACGTAAATACTGCGAATATTTCTATTACAGTCGGACCTCGCTAAGTCGAACTTCCCTAAGTTGAAAATTGTTAGGTCCCGTCCAAATTCCAAAAGACTAATGTATTTTAGATATCGTTAACTCCAAGATTTTTGGCTTCCAGCCTCCGTAAGTCGAATTTTCCAAGGCGTTTGTGTAAAACTAGTAAATGAAACATCTTACCCCCCCCCCAAAAAAAAATAATCCTACTGTGGGGAGGGGCTTTCTCGGTGTTGTCGGTATTTCAAAGCTAAGTCGGCTTCCTTTCATTTGAAACATCAGACTCCCCCTCTCCTTCCTGTCAAGCCTTCTCGCTTGTATGGTTGTCCCCCCCCCACCCACCTCTCAATATCAAGATTGTCCTTGATTAATCTGCGCTTATTACGCCATTTTCCCTAACGCGAAAACTCCGTAAGTCGAATTTTTTTTCGGGTGCCTTTGAGTTCGACTTAGAGAGGTCCAACTGTAATAGATTTCCAGCGATAAAACTATACACTACATTTTTGTTGCCGTTTTATTTTTTTTATGAGGGCCGTCAATTGCAGCATCACGTCATATTGGATTTTGAATATAAATACAATGTAGTAAAGCTATTACAACTTGAGATCTCAGAAGAGAAACCCGGGGCTTCATACTTTGAGAACCATTTTACTAAACTTTCACCAAAAGAAATAATCCTTGCTAACAACAGTCAATAGCAGTAAAGGTTTTCCACCAATTTCATTTACGCAAGTTTAAAGTTACAGCACGATGAAATCTGGCAACTAACAACGACATGGGATGAGCGTTGCTGTGTGTGTGAGGGGGGGGGCTAGTCAGAGTTGATAAACTGACAGGTTCTATATGTTAAATTGACATTGTTATCTGAAGACACAGTGGGGTTGGAGTGAGGGATCCCTTGATGGAAATCGCCTTCGCTAAGATGTAACTTTAAGTGCATAATGCAGGGGTTCCTAACCAGTGGTGCATGCACCCCAAAAGGTTAGGAACCACTGGCATAATGCATTCGGTGAACGGAAATTTGCTCGACGAAAAAGCGATAGGAGTGAAATGTTTTCAAGTGAAATAATATTTTTAAAACTATCATAATCTTTTGACGCCACAGTCCATGTAGGGCGCTGGCCTATTCAGTTACTCTCCTCCAACCTAGTTCCCCATCAAATATTCATACCACTCCTTCCCACCACTCCCTCCCACCACTCCTTCCCACCACTCCCTCCCACCCACCACTCCCTCCCACCCACCACTCCCTCCCACCCACCACTCCCTCCCACCCACCACTCCCTCCCTCCCACCACTCCCTCCCTCCCACCACTCCCTCCCACCCACCACTCCCTCCCACCCACCACTCCCTCCCTCCCACCACTCCCTCCCACCCACCACTCCCTCCCACCCACCACTCCCTCCCTCCCACCACTCCCTCCCGCTCACCACTCCCTCCCGCCCACCACTCCATTTTTTTTACCGATCATAAAATGAAATCCCACCCGCGTCTCCCGTCAAACTCTCAGACCCAAATATTTGCCCTTACTAAAATTTGCTAGTGATACTTCACCCCGAGGGCAGGCCGCGAGCCACAGGCCGTGTTGTGATGGATGGTGGGTGAAACAGGAGTAGATAACCCCTTCAGTCCCCGGGGACTGACTCACTGATCCCTCCTGAAAGTATCGAGGAAACTAATGACAAAATACACCACGACCAAAGTATGCTGCGGCGGTCTGCTTGTCACTTTGGTTTCATCTCTCCTGGACAGCTATCAAATCTACTCTCTAACGATACAGATGACTTACTGTGGAAAATAAAACTAATATTTTAGTTTACGCAAATAAAAATTTTCTATTTGTTACTTTAAAACAAAATTATTTTATTTTGTTGTGTTCAAATGTTTTCGCTGACAATAATTTCCAATGGTAATTACTTCCGGTAATTGTTGCCTCTATTAATAATTTTATTTTGTCACACGATAGTTTCCTTTTTAAAAAAAAATTTCCTATTGTTATAGTATATTCCAAGGGTGACCACCGTTGGTAAATTCTTTTAGTAACGTTCTTGTTTAATTGTTTACATTGGTGATCGTTTCTTATTGTTGTAGTTTCTCATTGTAACAATGTCCTCTGGTTATACTTGTATGTCATCATCAGACGCCGTAGACATTATATCTGGGGGGAAATTGTTACAACCCGTTCACTCTATTTCTCTGATTCACTCTTCGTTTTTTTTTGTCTCTTGAAATATCTATGTCTATCTATCTCTCTCTCTCTCTCTCTCAGTTACTTTCTGTCTTCTCTCTCTCTCTCTCTCTCTCTCTCTCTCTCTCTCTCTCTCTCTCTCTGTTTTTCCCTCCCTGTTTTTCTCTATGTGAATTGGTCTCTTTGTCTCTTAGCTCTCTGACATACATTTCCACACAAACTCACTCATTCATTCACTCACTCACACCAACGAACTTGCACACTGACACCAACCATTAACAGACGCAGCCCTGTGACTCCGGAACTGACGCCGAGTCACTGACGTCCACTAAACCAGATTGTTATCTGAACTCTGCAGACAGACTCTCGATGTCCGTCATTTGCTATGTAGGGAGGTGGGGTGGTTTCGGGTGGGGGAGCCTGGTCGTATTTTGGTTACACCAGAGACTAAGATCCCGTACCCAGACATCCAGGAGGTGGGGGGAGAGGTGTCGGTGAGAGTGAGTGCGGTCAATTGCTTTCAATAATGCGGCGATGGCGTGCTGTGTCCAGATACGTGGTCAGGTAATGGAGTGGCTCCCCCCCCCCGATAACTGTCTAGCACCCAGGCCGTTACTTGGTGAAATGGTGGCTGGGCGGGACGGGACACAAACAGATAAAGTGCTCAGGAACACCATCAAATTGATGGCAACACCAAGATGGTGATGTGAATACCAGCAAATTGATGGCAACACCAAGATGGTAATGTGAATACCAGCAAATTGGTGGCAACACCAAGATATTGATGTGAATACCAGCAAATTGATGGCAACACCAAGATGGTGATGTGAATACCAGCAAATAGGTGGCAACACCAAGATAGAGATGTGAATACCAGCAAATTGATGGTAACACCAAGATAGTGATGTGAATACCAGCAAAATGATGGCAACACCAAGATAGTGATGTGAATACCAGCAAATTGATGGCAACACCAAGATAATGATGTGAATACCAGCAAATTGATGGCAACACCAAGATAGTGATGTGAACATCAGCAGTGTTGATGAAGACAAAAATAACATATATTTTAAATGGACCCGCTAACGGTTGGATGGGGGAGGGGACTGCATGCTTAGTTGACGTAAACAATTGTAGTGGACAAACCAATGACCACTTGTAGGGGCCAACCCAATGACCACTTGTAGAGGACAACCCAATGACCACTTGTAGTGGACAACCCAATGACCCCTTGTAGTGGACAACCCAATGACCACTTGTAGGGGACAACCCAATGACCCCTTGTAGTGGACAACCCAATGACCACTCGTAGGGGACAACCCAATGACCACTTGTAGTGGACAACCCAATGACCACTTGTAGTGGACAACCCAATGACCACTTGTAGTGGACAACCCAATGACCACTTGTAGTGGACAACCCAATGACCCCTTGTAGTGGACAACCCAATGACCACTCGTAGGGGACAACCCAATGACCACTTGTAATCGACGCCCCAAGCCACGTTAGGCAACTCGTCTTTGAGAGCTTGTAAACAACCGAGAAGGGGAAACAACCCACCAAAGCCGCAGAAGTCGGTATTCAATTGCCAACTCGGCTGGGGATTGGAAATCGTTTGTTTACATAACTCGTACCCATTTACACACGCGCTCTCCGTCCCACGCCCGCTCTCCGTCCCACGCCCGCTCTCCGTCCCACGCCCGCTCTCCGTCCCACGCCCGCTCTCCGTCCCACGCCCGCTCTCCGTCCCACGCCCGCTCTCCGTCCCACGCCCGCTCTCCGTCCCACGCCCGCTCTCCGTCCCACGCCCTCTTTCTCCCACGCACGCAAACATACATGAACATTCACAAACCATCACACGAATGTGCATTCACTCAAAGCCATCTATGAACCAGTGCCAAAACAAACAACAACTATATTTTCTACCCCAGGAAGCGAACACATCCACCGAATTGAGGCGCGTTCACTAGCATTGGAGCCTGGAAACTGTAGTCAGATCATGAGGCGAGTCCACTGAAGTTGGACGGAGGTCTCGGAACTGTAGTCAGATCATGAGTTGAGTCCACTGACGTTGGACGGAGGCCTCGGAACTGTTGTCCGAAGATTTGGTTTTCATGTCTTCATGACCTTCCCTAGATCTTGACATACACACTTATGTGGGAACACATATGAAGTAAATGAAAAATTTTTTTAAAATGTTTGTAAATACTAGGACCCGACGAGGAGACTCGAGAGTATTATAATAGAAATAAGTAGACTTGACCCTGCTGTGTATTATCTCAAAATATTCTGACACCCCGCATATTGTATAAAAATTATGTGCATATTTGTACGCCATCGATTGTCTCAAAATACCATGTACCAGACCTGGTGGATGTTGTGTCAAAATACCATGTACCTGACCCGGTGGATGTTGTCTCAAAATACCATGTACGAGACCCGGTTGATGTTGTGTCAAAATACCATGTACCAGACCCGGTGGATGTTGTCTCAAAATACTATGTACAGACCCGGTGGAAGTTGTCTCAAAATACCATGTACGGGACCCGGTGGATGTTGTGTCAAAATACCATGTACTTGACCCGGTGGATGTTGTCTCAAAATACCATGTACAGACCCGGTGGATGTTGTCTCAAAATACCATGTACCTTCCCAGTGGTTAAATAAAACCCAACGGCACCAGGTCCAGCCCTAGAATGACGAAACTTCCGTCCGAAGCCCCACTCCTGGCTTCTCGCAAGTTTATGTAACCACCCCCCCCCCTGCGCCCATTGCCCATCCCTCCACCCACGAGGCCGCAAAAAGCCGGTCAGTACATTGTCATGTGGAGGAAGGCTGCGGCAGCAAGTTATTTGACGAACATCTCTGAGAAGTGACGTGGAAACCTCAGTGGGCCGTCTATTATTCTAGTGTTGCTATATCATTAAGTCCAGCTTTCACTTCCTTGGGCAGCCGTGCTGATTTTTTGTGTCGCTCTCTTCTCCACATACTTACCACCCCCACAACCTCAAGAACTTAAAATTTGTCACACTCCATCTGTCAGTCTAGGTTGACAATCAGTTGTTTTTTTCTTCACTAACTTAATTTTTTCTCTCCATATTCCCCTTCTTAAGAAATGTTTTGATTAATATTTTAATTTTAAAAACTTATTTTATTATTATTATTATTATTATTATTATTATTATTATTATAGTCATCATTGTAGTTATTACTATTACATGTATTATTATTTTTATTTGTAGTAATATCATCATAGTTTCTAGTATTTTTGTTATCATTTTTGATATAGGTGTTATTATTTCCTATTATTATTTCATATTATTATTTCCCATTTATTATTATTATTATTATTATTATTATTATTATTATGTTGACATATTTTTCAAGGGGCTCCAATATAATTTGTTTTGTTGATACTTTCTCTCTCTCCCCCCCACCCACACACATTCGTTCTCTCTGCAGACCATTCTCTCCCCGTCTCTCCACCCCCCCCCCACAACAACAAAAAAGGCACGAGCCCGACAGAGCGGCTAACCCAATCAATATCAGCTTTGAACAGCCGCCCGCCCCCCCCCCATCCACGTACAACGTCACGATTAGGTGTGTGCCGTGTGATTACAGCGGACATGGCGCCCACCTCCACGACCTGGGGCCCGGACAGGTTACACCTTCACCCCACCCCCTCATGGATCTAAATATGGACATTTCATGGGGAAAAAAGGGGGGGGGGCATAATAAGTGTGTGGGAGGTGGGGTGCGTCTTTTTAAAAAAAATCATTTATTCTTTGAACTAATATTGATGTCAAAGTTCCTACAGCTAAATGGGGTCGTCTCACAGTCTAGATATTTGGTCTAATATTGATGTCAAAGTTCCTACAGCTAAATGGGGTCGTCTCACAGTCTAGATATTTGGTCTAATATTGATGTCAAAGTTCCTACAGCTAAATGGGGCTCGTCCCACAGTCTAGATATTTGGTCTAATATTGATGTCAAAGTTCCTACAGCTAAATGGGGCTCGTCCCACAGTCTAGATATTTGGTCTAATATTGATGTCAAAGTTCCTACAGCTAAATGGGGCTCGTCCCACAGTCTAGATATTTGGTCTAATATTGATGTCAAAGTTCCTACAGCTAAATGGGGCTCGTCCCACAGTCTAGATATTTGGTCTAATATTGATGTCAAAGTTCCTACAGCTAAATGGGGCTCGTCCCACAGTCTAGATATTTGGTCTAATATTGATGTCAAAGTTCCTACAGCTAAATGGGGCTCGTCCCACAGTCTAGATATTTGGTCTAATATTGATGTCAAAGTTCCTACAGCTAAATGGGGCTCGTCCCACAGTCTAGATATTTGGTCTAATATTGATGTCAAAGTTCCTACAGCTAAATGGGGCTCGTCCCACAGTCTAGATATTTGGTCTAATATTGATGTCAAAGTTCCTACAGCTAAATGGGGCTCGTCCCACAGTCTAGATATTTGGTCTAATATTGATGTCAAAGTTCCTACAGCTAAATGGGGCTCGTCCCACAGTCTAGATATTTGGTCTAATATTGATGTCAAAGTTCCTACAGCTAAATGGGGCTCGTCCCAAAGTCTAGATATTTGCTCTTATTTAAAGCATAAAGCCTCGGCGTGGAAAAAGGGGGCGGGGGAGAGAATTCTGGAGCGCGCTTTGTGAGTCTGATTAATGGGCGATGGTGTTTTATATATTACAGATGCTCCTTCTAAACTGAAGATTATTGCGTCTCGCGCTTATCTATGAATTATATCCAGTCTTGCCATTTTATTATAGTTTCATGTAATTGTTTCCTGGTTTGATCTGGCAAAACATCCCACGGCAGAATTCCAGACACAAAAACGAGAATTTGTATGTGTTTGTTTTTGTTTGTTCTCGTTTGTTCTTGTTTGTTCTTGCTTACGGAATAAGAAAAGTTTTTATTTTATTTTTTAATTCCCTTTGTCTATCTGAGGGTTGTATTAGGTTTTCTCTTTGTTGTATTTCCAAGTAATATTTTATTTTTCCTTTTGTATTATGACTTCTTTGCTCAGTGTTTCAAGGTTTAATGATTTAACTTATGTTTTCCTGGATGGTGAACTTATTCCAACTCCATTACAAAACTCCTCAACGCTTAGAAATGATTGGAATACGTAGGAAGTGAACTAAAGTTAAAACAAACGTGCCCTTCACTGCTTAAATTTATTCCTTAGCGTTAATGTTTATAAACTAAAATTTCCGGACAATTAAAAAATCTCCTGGAGTCTTCAAAAAAATAAATAAATAAAAAATAACAACATCTGCGACTAAAAATCTCCGAAAGTTTAAAGTCACAGGAAAATCTAAAAACCGAGGCTAGTTAAAACTTCTGAAGTCCAAAATTCCCTGGACGTGCTATTGTTAGAAAAGATCGGATGTTAACGTTGTGCCTCAGTGAACCATACAGTTATGGCTATTTTTGGTGTGTTATCCCTCTTAAATAATTGGGCCTTTAAAATGTGCCCCCTTTAAGTCATGCCCACTTAAATAATGCCACAGGAACATAATTTCCCACTTCACCAATGCCCCACTTAAATAAGATCCCACCCGAAAATGTCTGCTTCGTGGCTTTACCTCCACATACATGTACACATATTGTATAATCATATGGGCATTGTCTTGTGGGTGTACTGTAGAAATTTGAGGTGTACGTGTGTGTGCATACTTCGCCTGTAGAAAGTTGAGCCATTGTTCCGGAGCTATAATGTCGGTGAGTCAAGTATTTCTGCCTATCGATTTTGTGAGAGGACTTTACACCCAGTGACCATGAAAAGGTTAAGTTTGAGAACATTAAGCTGGTACCATGTACTCTGCCCAACACTGGGAAACCTGGGGTTTTATTATTTACTAGTGGAAAAGCCGGCTGAAGCTGGCTGAAGCTGGCTGAACGAAATCCGACAGAATGGATAACAAAGAAATACACCAAATACTGCAATAGAAAAGAACATGTGGCCTTTATTGCCATGAACAGAATACGATATGAACAGACATAACAAAGAAATGTATGAAATACTCAAATAGAAAAGAACTTGTATCTTTTATTGCCATGAACACAATACGATATGAACAGCTAAATATCATAGATTTTCTTGTACACCACATTTTTAGTGTAGTAGGCGGACGAAATATTAAACTTCCTGAAATGTACACAAAGTAATTTATAATAGGGGTTGTAGGGCGCCTGCGAAGTATTCCTGAAATGCACACAAAGTATTTAATAATTTACAATCCTCCTAAAACAATGACGTTATTGTTAAAGTTAATCTGGAAACCAAAATAGATTTTTAAGTCTATATTTTTAATTTTTTAAAAAAAGCAGAGTGATGTCCCTTTGGGGAGACACGCGTACGAAGGGTGATTGTGTATTAGATATAGTTTCTACGTGTGTTTGTGGGGGTGGGTTGACTCAATGAAGATTGGATAAATAGGCCAGGATTAAGATTTACTTTTGTTTTTGGGCTCAAGAAAACGGTGGTCAAGAAGAAGACAATGGTGGTCAAGAAGAAGACAATGGTGGTCAAGAAGAAGACAACGGTAGTCAAGAAGAAGACAACGGTGGCCAAGAAGAAAACGTGATTATCATACATTCAAAGATGATATCTTGGTTCACAGTTTTATGTTTAAACAAAAAAACCACATCAATGCAGAGCCCCCTGCGAACAACCTACCCACCTCCACTAAACACACACACACACACACACACACACACACACACACACACACACGCACGCACACATAGACACAAACAAATACACACACATAAGCACGGTCTCTCCCACATAAATTGGTTTCTCACCCAGAAAGGTGAAAACAATTTTTGTATTCACTGGACCAAAATATAACACGATTAGATCTCTAACCAGAAAAATCTGGGGCAGAAAATACCAATTTAAAATAAAAAAAAGCGAAAAAATAATTTGATGGTAAAGGGAACATAAAAAGAAAGATTGTGAGATTTCAATCTGTGTTTGTTTTACCTTGGTTTTTTTCCAGTTAGAATTGTTGCGCACAGCAATATTATTTTTATTTCTCTTGGACTTTAAATAATAATCGGACGGATAACACTCCAAGAGATAACGGCTGTAAAGAACAATATGAGAGAAGAGGGGGAGGAGGAGAGACGCCTAAAAGGCAAGCACGCTAAATCTGGACTGACGGAAGATCTCGATGAATAAGCGCCTTAATTCTTCAAATCTCGGCATTGGCCGTGTTAACACAAGGGTTCTCAGGTTGTTAGTCATCACATCATGGACACACATATTGGTAAAGGGAGATGAAGTTCGACTGAGGAGTTCACATCATGGACACAAATATTGGTAAAGGGAGATTAAGTTCGACTGAGGAGTTCACATCATGGACACACATATTGGTAAAGGGAGATTAAGTTCGACTGGGGAGTTCACATCATGGACACACATATTGGTAAAGGGAGATTAAGTTCGACTGAGGAGTTCACATCATGGACACACGTATTGGTAAAGGGAGATTAAGTTCGACTGGGGAGTTCACATCAAAGTACTGGCATCAGATTCTTGAGAATTGTGGCTGGTTACGTTTACACTCTGCATTCTCAGAATTGTTTGAACAACCTGGCACATCAACAACAACAACAACCTGGCACATCAACAACAACAACAACCTGACACATCAACAACAACAACAACCTGGCTCCCTTAGACATCAATCAAGAACAACAACAACAACAACAACAACAACAACAACAACAACAACAACAACACACATAAAAACGGGTTGGTGTCGGATAATTTTACAAGAAAAAAATGATATTGAAGTTCACATCTGTGATGACACAGCTTAAATACCAATACACAGTGACGTAACATGACACAGCTTAAATACCAATACACAGTGACGTAACATGACACAGCTTCAATACCAATACACAGTGACGTAACATGACACAGCTTCAATACCAATACACAGTGACGTAACATGACACAGCTTCAATACCAATACACAGTGACGTAACATGACACAGCTTAAATACCAATACACAGTGACGTAACATGACACAGCTTCAATACCAATACACAGTGACGTAACATGACACAGCTTCAATACCAATACACAGTGACGTAACATGACACAGCTTCAATACCAATACACAGTGACGTAACATGACACAGCTTCAATACCAATACACAGTGACGTATCATGACACAGCGTCAATACCAATACACAGTGACGTAACATGACACAGCTTCAATACCAATACACAGTGACGTAACATGACACAGCTTCAATACCAATACACAGTGACGTAACATGACACAGCTTCAATACCAATACACAGTGGCGTAACAACGGGTTGGCATCGGGGCACACAGCTTCAATACCAATACACAGTGGCGTAACAACGGGTTTGCATCGGGGCAGTTGACAAGGGCGCCAGCTCAAAAGGGCGACACTAAATCTTTAATTTTTAAATTTGTATTTAAATAAATACAGTCGGACCTCTCTAAATCGAACTCAAAAGGTCCCGAAAAAAATCGACTTACGGAGTTTTTGAGTTAGGGAAAATGGCGTATTATGCGCCAATTAATCAAGGACAATGTGTCTGTGTTTCATACGGAAGGAAGCCAACAAAAACAAAAGTCTTACTATCGTCATCACACTGTCGAGGGAGTAAAGTGGGGGAGGGGAGGGAAGGTGTCTCCTCTCAAGGGCTAATGTCGGCATGTCAAAGCAAGTTGGCTTGCTTTCATATGAAACATAGACACCGCCGTCACCGCCCCTCTTTCCTGTCAAGCCTACTAGCCGGTATGGCTGTTTCCCCCACCTCTCAATATCTACATTGTCCGTGATTAATCTGCGCCTATTACGCCAGTTTCCCTAAGGGGCCGTCCATAAATGACGTCACGCGATTTTGGCCGATTTTCTACCCCCCCCCTCGTCACGCGTCGTCACAAAAAGTTAGACCCCCCCTCTAAAAATACGTCACAAAAAAAACAACCAAAAAAAACTTATTTTCTATATGAAAATAAGTATGTTTCTACACTTTTATTTTCATTTAAGCATTTATTATTTATTTAGTGAAGGACTACATTGTAATATTGTAACCCGCGTTCTTTAAAACGTTTAACCGGCCTTCAGAAAAAGAACTGTGTTAACATCCTTAGATTACATTTTATTTTAATGCATACAAATTAAAGATTGACAATTACTCATCACGGTTAACGTCTTTGCTTAGAAAAAAAATTATTTAAAAATAATATTTTTAAAATGTATTTTTTTTAAAAATCCCTCAATTGACTTACGGGCATCCCGTAAGAAAGAGGTCGGCGAACTGGGGTAAATAACCTCATCTGGGGTCAAAAGGGAATTCTTGGGGGTAATGCTGACTCATTTGGGACATATAACATCCACTACAATCCACTAGATATATTAAAAAACGTCATGTGTACGTTTACGCTTGGAACATATGCCCATTATTGAACCGGTTCCTTCCAGAAAATGCATTTTTTTTAAAATTTGACAACTATGTAGATTTCTTACCTACTTACTATACGAAGACACCTAAATCCACCCTACTTTCATTTATATTGACACGAGTGACAATAGGCCTAATCTTAATCCACATGACTTGACTGTAACAAGTATCCTTTCTGTGATATTTAAAATTAATGCCTTAAAAACTGATCTAAGAAGAAAAGTTGTTTTGTGCTCCTCTCGAATTGCAATGTCAAGAACTTGATGCATTCAATAAAGTTAATGAATAGTTGACTAATTTTAAATGGGCTCATTTATCATTATATCTAGAATGGCCAGGGGCGTTTGACCACAAACCAATCGAACAATTATATCAAACTTAAAACGTTTATAATTCTATCAAATAGATTCACTTTAAAGAAAAATGATATTCCGTGTCGTTTTGACTTGAAATATCTACACATAATCCTATTCAGATAATTTTTAGACACTTGTCATGCTTGTAAAACTCACCAGTAGCATTCTCGGGGGAGGGGGGAGGGCTAACGACGCTCCCCCAAATCCCCGAGTCATGTGAGCTGGACCTAGAGTCTGGGGGTTGGGGGGGGGCGTAACGCACACGTAAACTTGTATATTTTGGGGTAACGGGCAAAAAAAGTCGCCTGACGTGAGACAACCAAGGGGAGCTGCGGTTACATCACAAATTCTTTGATGTCAACATCAAACGAAGCAGGGTAACAATTTCATAGTTATCTTGGGGATTCTAAAACTTAAGGATTATAATTAGATTTAATGTTCGTGTTTTGATAGCATACGCCAACCAGCGTCTCATGTCCTACTGACCGGCACATTGAGAAGCACTGATTTAAAAGAAGAAAAAAAAAGTCATTAAATAAATTTTATGCGACCAAATATTTCGGTGGAAGTTTTATTTAAAGTTACCCTTTTGATGTGACGTCACATTTCTTCAACCCCCTCCCTCCCCCTCGTCACGCATCGTCACAAAAGTGTGACGCCCTCCCCCCCTAGGTGCGTGACGTAATTTATGGATGGCCCCTAACTTGAAAACTCCCTAAGTCGAATTTTTTCCCCCCTTGAGTTCGAATTAGAGAGGTCCGACTGTGTAATCAACACGCCAATACGCCAGCTAACGGAAGTGCTGAGCTGTGTTACTTAAATTTACTTTTAATTGTGAGTTTCTATCGTTATGTATGAGGTAATGAGAATGACACATTGACAATATTGTTTTTATTTATAATACACGTTACTTCAAGTTTTGATGTATTGTTTATTAAGCAACAATGTCCCGTTTTATCCAACAATTTATTTGGTATTATCTTTTAAATAATAAACTGCAAATTAGTATTGTTCCTGTCTTATGCATTTTGTATATTCACCTTGTATGACTGTCACTGTCAGACTACGTAATTATTGTCATAAATAAAATAAGAGAAATTCAATTACTTTTTTCGAACAGATAAAAAAATCGCAAAGCTGA
Source organism: Ampullaceana balthica (assembly GCA_944989445.1). Classification (NCBI taxonomy): domain Eukaryota; kingdom Metazoa; phylum Mollusca; class Gastropoda; family Lymnaeidae; genus Ampullaceana; species Ampullaceana balthica. The sequence goes on from CALYLW010000407.1 coordinate 40,290, forward strand.
AACTTGTCAATTTATCAAGGGCGCCAAAAATAAATTAGCCAAGGGCGCGAAAAACCTAGTTACGCCTCTGCCAATACCTCAATACCAAACCTCAATGTCAATACCTCAATACCAATACGTCAATAGCAATACGTCAATGTCAATACCTCAATGTCAATACCTCAATACCAATACGTCAATAGCAATACGTCAATGTCAATACCTCAATGTCAATACCTCAATACCAATACGTCAATAGCAATACGTCAATAGCAATACATCAATAGCAATACATCAATATCAATACATCAATACCAATACGTCAATGTCAATACCCCAATGCCTCTATTTCACTGCCTAAATACCACACATCAATATTAAAACGCAAATACCCGGCCCAATACTCGGCCTAATACCCGGCCCAATACCCGGCCCAATATCCATCTTCCCCATAACACCCGTTTCTCTATATCCAGGAAACTTGGTTAATGTTGACCCAGGGGCATGGCACTAACCTTTTTTAGAACCGCCGTCTTATGGATTATTTTTGTTGGGAAGGAACTCTAAAAAATTTCAAAATTATTGCAGATAAATTATTCACTTCATGATCCCCCCCTTACGGCCCCACCCCCCAGTCTGGGGGGAAATTGAACAGGACGGAAGACAACGGAAAAACCATGTCCAGCCACCGCAGAGCCAATAAACAACAAACTGGCATACAAGTGGCACGCGCTGAGATGAAATCTGGCCACAAAGACCAATTTGTTTTATTTTTATCTTCTCTTTTATTTTTTAAAGTTGCATTTGCATTTAAGTGAGTTGGCGAGCAAGAACGTCCTGTGATCAAATATAAGACATTCTTTGAGTAGGCGAGATATAAGACATTCTTTGAGTAGGCGAGATATAAGACATTCTTTGAGTAGGCGAGATATAAGACATTCTTTGAGTAGGCGAGATATAAGACATTCTTTGAGTAGGCGAGATATAAGACATTCTTTGAGTAGGTGAGATATAAGACATTCTTTGAGTAGGCGAGATATAAGACATTCTTTGAGTAGGCGAGATATAAGACATTCTTTGAGTAGGCGAGATATAAGACATTCTTTGAGTAGGCGAGATATAAGACATTCTTTGAGTAGGTGATATATAAGACATTCTTTGAGTAGGCGAGATATAAGACATTCTTTGAGTAGGCGAGATATAAGACATTCTTTGAGTAGGCGAGATATAAGACATTCTTTGAGTAGGTGAGATATAAGACATTCTTTGAGTAGGCGAGATATAAGACATTCTTTGAGTAGGCGAGATATAAGACATTCTTTGAGTAGGCGAGATATGAGACATTCTTTGAGTAGGCGAGATATAAGACATTCTTTGAGTAGGCGAGATATGAGACATTCCTTGAGTAAGCGAGATATAAGACATTGTGTATTCAAATCTTCGACTTTTCCCCCTCGATGTTTTGTTCAATGAAGAAGAGAAGTTCTATTCTCGACAGATTTTCTGGCGTCTGCTATGGGGATAAGTGTTGAGGCTCGGGTTACATGGTATTTAACACGTGACTAGCGGCCATTGCTTTGATACTTTAGTAGTTAGATTGGAAGAAAGCGACTTTCGCTGCTCCGTTCAAACAACTCGGTGACTCTTAGACCATTTGTCTCGCTGACTCTGTGATTCTGTTGTGATGTGACTCTTTGACGCTAAGACTCGGTGAATCTATGAGGAGTCTATGACTCTAACCCAATGACCCTGATTCTGTCACTATCTGAGTCGGTGACTCTTGAACTCCTTGAACCTGCCCGAGTCTGTCTGTAAGTCACGGAGTCTCTGACTCTCACAACTACACCGTGTGTCTCTCACGTGAGTACGTGACTTTCCCCCTCTCCGTTTCTTCCCGCCCCACATTTCCCTGTGATCTCGGGAGATAATCGAACTTGTTGTTGTCCCAGTCAGAGTGCTTTCCCATGCTATGGGGGTGGGGACTAATTGGACGTTATTTTTTTGTTGTTGTCAACCCAACCCCCCCCCCTTTTCACAGAAATCGTTTCTCAATTTCAACCTCACGCCGCCGCTCCCCCGCCCCCACGCCATCCACAAGTTCGCCAATGGCCAGATAAGACGATCCTCGGCAATTCTCTGACGTCACATATACGACATTTGCTTTTGTGCGTGTGTGGGGGGAGGGGGGAGAAAAGCAGATTACATAATTTAAAAAAAGAGTTATGCAGATTCAAGGCCATTTATTTCCAATGGAATCTTTTAATGATTGACCTGAAGTTTTGGATAAATTTCGTGCGTTAGATTTTTAGATGTTTAGATGTTTAGATGTTTAGATGTTAAGATGTTTAGATGTTTAGGTGATTAGGTGTTTAGGTGTTTAGATGTTTAGGTGTTTAGATGTTTAGATGTTTAGATGTTTAGATGTTTAGATGTTTAGATGTTAAGATGTTTAGATGTTTAGATGTTTAGATGTTTAGATGTTTAGGTGTCGGTAAGTTAGAAAAATTTAAAGATGTGGATGTCAAAAACTTGACATGTGACCTTGACATTATTCTGTATGTTCCTGTATGTTTGTAGTCGTATCTCCAATACAACCAAAAACTTGTCGGAACATATATTTAATGCCTTTTTTCTAGGCTGAGAAGTTATTAAAGAGAGATAATTTTTTTAAAGAGGAGAGCTGCTGTCTTGTCGTCATTGAACTTCAAATTGGTGAGAGTAATCTAAGACTTGACCTCTGACCTCACCATTACACTCCTTAGACTTGACCTCTGACCTCACTATTACACTCCTTAGACTTGACCTCTGACCTCACCATTACACTCCTTAGACTTGACCTCTGACCTCACTATTACACTCCTTAGACTTGACCTCTGACCTCACCATTACACTCCTTAGACTTGACCTCTAACCTCACTATTACACTCCTTAGACTTGACCTCTAACCTCACCATTACACTCCTTAGACTTGACCTCTGACCTCACCATTACACTCCTGCGAGGCCTGGACAGTGGAATCAATATCAGAGGGATGAGTGTGAGTGTACCTCTGTGTATCATCTGCGAACGATTGGCTTTAAACTGCATGAGTTTCGAGAATGAGGAATGGCTAAGTGTATAGTATGAAAAGTACCGGACCCTAATCGGAGCCCTGAGGCACTCCACTCCGTCAGCTCTGTGAGTGAGACACCCATCCACCCATACCAAATTTGATCTGTTAGAGAGGTATAGGATGGAAACAGAGCTAGTACTGAGCCAGAAATTACAAAGTAATTTTGCAGGGTTCCGAGAAGTGTTTGATGGTCAACTGTATCAAAGGCTGTACTGAGATGTAAGATGACCAAGACTTGACCACTGTCCAGTGCCAGCACGGGGTCATGTGTACCTTCAAGAGGGAGATCTCTGTGCTGTGTGGTCGTTCAAATAGACAAAAAGTTGTTTCGAGAATATAAAGCTTTTCTAGGACTTTTAAAAAATTGATAAAAGAGATAAATTAGATATTGGTTGATAGTTTTGAAATTGTTTTAGAAAAAATCTAAACCAGTTGTTTTTTTGTTGTTGTTGTTGTTTTTTTTGGGGGGTGGGGTTCAGAAAGGGTTTTATGACGACCGACTTTCATATAGAGTGAAAGTAGCAGACGATAAAGTCTTATTGGTTCTGTATAATCTGGTTTAGATCCTGACTAAAGTATTAAACGTGTTTCAAACCTGTTTTAACTTGTATAAATCGTTGTTCAACTTCTCTTGACGTTATGAGCCACACTTCAACCTCTTAATGTGAGGGAGTAAATATATTTTTTTTAAATATTTATTTATTTTTATTTCTTTAAAAAAAGTTGTTGTTTTTTTGTTCAGTTTTTTAAATTTCATTTTACAAAACATTTAATTTCATCCACACATTCAGCAACTACTGGCCATGGCTCCGTCAGTGCAGCTACTGGCCATGGCTCCTTCAGTGCAGCTACTGGCCATGGCTCCGTCAGTGCAGCTACTGGCCATGGCTCCGTCAGTGCAGCTACTGGCCATGGCTCCGTCAGTGCAGCTACTGGCCATGGCTCCGTCAGTGCAGCTACTGGCCATGGCTCCGTCAGTGCAGCTACTGGCCATGGCTCCGTCAGTTTTCGTTTCGGATTGAAAAGTCTGTTTGTGCTTTTTCTTAGACATTCTTTCAAGTTAAAATAAATTTCATTTTTATTTTAAAAATTTCTTTTTCATTAGTTTCGAATTTCTTTGACAAAGGAGATTACCCCCCCCCCTCTCCCACACACGCACACACAATCCACCCGTCGACTTAGAGTGACCTAAATCTTCACGCCCACATTTTCCCTCTTTGAGTCATGCACTTTTACAACATCTAACGTACGCCTTTCCTCGTCAATAGTCTTTAATATAGAAACTCAAATTGAAATTATTCTCTTTTCCCCCAATAAATTTTTCTCTCATTTAGTATTTTTTTACAATTAAATTTTGCAATTGATTTAAAAAAAACAAAAAAAAACATTATTTGAAATTATCATCATTTCGATTACAGACGCTCCTTCAATATAGAAGATTTGTGAGTCCCACTTTTATCCATGGTTTGCGTCTAGTCTTGCATTTTTATCAGGGTTTTGAATGCTGATATCGTGTTGGTTTTGAATGTTGATATCATGTTGGTATTGAATGTTGATATCGTGTTGGTTTTGAATGTTGATATCATGTTGGTTTTGAATGTTTATATCGTGTTTGTTTTGAATGTTGGTATAGTGTTGGTTTTGAATGTTGATATCATGTTGTTTTGAATGTTGATATCGTGTTGGTTTTGAATGTTGATATCATGTTGGTTTTGAATGTTGATATCGTGTTGGTTTTGAATGTTGATATCGTGTTGGTTTTGAATGTTGATATCGTGTTTGTTTTGAATGTTGGTATAGTGTTGGTTTTGAATGTTGATATCATGTTGTTTTGAATGTTGATATCGTGTTGGTTTTGAATGTTGATATCGTGTTGGTTTCCCCGATTTGTTCAGCCCACACATTTCGCGCTCGAACGCCAGACGGTGAGAAGGAAGATTTGTATGCCATTTTCTTCCACTTGATTGTTTCTCTCGGTGATTGGATCATTCCAGTTGTGTCACATCACGTCAGCTTCATCCACGACGGGTTGGGGTCAATGTTCCCTCCAAGGTTCTTTGGTCCTTGTACAAAGTTAAAACAAAATAATTAAAAAATATATGTAATAAATAACTCGTCTGCAAAGTTGGACGGCATCAATTTTTTTTCAATATCCTACAAAATTTGTTGAGCGGTAATTCTAAACTGCTGTAGGGCGTCGGTAAGACACATGCGCAGCCACGCAGCTTAAAGGGAACATTGGTGTGAGGAGCGGGGCACGTAGGGACTTTGACAGTATCAAAAAGGAATTAAATTTTGCATTGAACTTAATTAATCTCAAAATCAAAATTTGAAGATAAATAAAGAATAAATAACTCAAAGTATATTAAAAGTATGTCTCAAAGAGTTACCTTCTCTTACCACGGACTGACGTCTCATTGGTTGTTTGTATTCTTGAAACAAATATTTTAGTTAAGTCTATACTTAAGTCTATACTTAAGTCTATACTTAAGTCTATACTTAAGTCTATACTTCAGTCCCACTTACCACATCAAGGAGCTAAAATATCATTCAAATATCAGAGCTATTAGCACATACATTTTGAAAATCATTCTACAGAAACTGTCATTGTTAATCTTTTAGTGAACATTTCACAACTGATTCATCCCAGCCATTCTCACCGACTATTCACACACTAATTCTGGAATGTGTTCTGCCCATTCCACCAAAATATATAAACTCGTCCAGATATTCCCACCGACTACTCTCACACTAATTCTGGACATTTATTCTGCCCATGCCACATAAATATTTCATCTCCTCCAGATATTCCTACCGACTATTCACACACTAATTCTGGACATTTATTCTCCCCATGCCACATAAATATTTCATCTCCTCCAGATATTCCTACCGACTATTCACACACTAATTCTGGACATTTATTCTCCCCATGCCACATAAATATTTCATCTCCTCCAGATATTCCTACCGACTATTCACACACTAATTCTGGACATTTATTCTCCCCATGCCACATAAATATTTCATCTCCTCCAGATATTCCCACCGACTATTCACACACTAATTCTGGACATTTATTCTGCCCATGCCACATAAATATTTCATCTCCTCCAGATATTCCCACCGACTATTCACACACTAATTCTGGACATTTATTCTGCCCATGCCACATAAATATTTCATCTCCTCCAGATATTCCTACCGACTATTCACACACTAATTCTGGACATTTACACTGCCCATGCCACATAAATATTTAATCTCCTCCAGATATCCCGCCACCTGCACATACCACTCGATGCCCGTGTTTTCGTTGGACGCGATGCTGTTGATCTAGGTGGCCAGATATAGCAGCAAATTTCCACGGTTGCCAAGCGAAAAAAAAACCAGTTTTGGCCCTTCACTCCTTCCACAAGCCCTTTTTTTAAAGCTATACACAATCGGTCGCAAATGGCGTTAGTGTCATTGCTATTCTTCCGTCAGGAGTGACAAGAAGGGAGGGGCTGGTGTGTCTGTTGGTGGAGGGAGGGTAGACGGTGTGGGTGCGTGGGTGGGTAGCGAGGTGGGCTGTTTTATTTGAATGTCTTGATTTCAGTCAGGGAAATGTTTACCTCGGGAAATGTGTTGGGGAAAAAAACATATCAAAAATTTTCTTTCTAAAAAATAAATGATTTTTTGTTTTTAATCCAAAAATGTTCTTGAATTATTAAGAGGCAAGCCGATACCAGAAGAAGAAATGGATTATAATTTTTTTTTATTGAATGATATCAACTTTGACAAACTAGATGTTTCAAAACTACATTTTTCTTTGGGAAGGATGCAGAGGGACACATAGGGACACAGAGGGACACAGAGGGACACATATATCCCCGGAGTTCATAGCCTTCAGAGATTAGCGCGAGGGAGGGTGAAAAATAAATATTTTCGCTGGGCGCCCAGGACTCTTGCTACGCCTCTGCGTTGTGTCGAAGCAGACTATGCAAATATATTTTCAAAAGTGTGTTACATCCGTATATTTCGCATGTGTAATCCAAATAAGAAATAATTAACTTACAGTCTGGCACAGAAGGATGTCTAAGCTGAAAGTAAACAAGAGCTCTGACGTGTGATAGTGGGAGGGAAATGTCTAAAACTGTCCCGACGTCCTGCTCAATACCTCACTCCCCTTGACCACATACTCACTGCCATAGACCACATACTCACTGTCCTTGACCACATATTCACTGCCCTTGACATCATACTCACTGCCCTTGACCTTATAATCACTGCCCTTGACCTTATACTCACTGCCCTTGACATCATACTCACTGCCCTTGACCTTATACTCACTGCCCTTGACCTTATACTCACTGCCCTTGACCTTATACTCACTGCCCTTGACCTTATACTCACTGCCCTTGACATCATACTCACTGCCCTTGACCTTATACTCACTGCCCTTGACCTTATACTCACTGCCCTTGACCGCATATTCTCTGCCCTTGACATCATACTCACTGCCCTTGACCTTATACTCACTGCCCTTGACCTTATACTCACTGCCCTTGACCACATATTCACTGCCCTTGACATCATACTCACTGCCCTTGACCTTATACTCACTGCCCTTGACCTTATACTCACTGCCCTTGACCACATACTCTCTGCCCTTGACATCATACTCACTGCCCTTGACCACATATTCACTGCCATTGACCGCATATTCTCTGCCCTTGACATCATACTCACTGCCCTTGACCTTATACTCACTGCCCTTGACCTTATACTCACTGCCCTTGACCACATATTCACTGCCCTTGACCACATACTCTCTGCCCTTGACATCATACTCACTGCCCTTGACCTTATACTCACTGCCCTTGACCTTATACTCACTGCCCTTGACCGCATATTCTCTGCCCTTGACCGCATACTCAATGCCCATTAATAAATTACCACACACACAAAATTGACTTAAAGTTGTTGTTTTTTTTAATTGTTGTTATACATGCCCTTACATGCCTTTCAAACGCGGACAGTTGCTTGGCTACACCAATGACAGTTCAAAGGAAAAAATAAATATATTTTCTGCGACATCCTTTAAATTGTTAACTAAGATTATTTATGTTTAACAATTGATGGCATCTAATTAGTTGATTGTGTCTATTAAATTCCAATTTTCAATTTGAGAAAATATTTACACCGTCACACGAACCAACGAGCATTGAAATGTGGAATTGTATCAGTGAGAGACAGGGCGTAAGTAGCCATCAGTGAGAGACAGGGCGTAAGTAGCTATCAGTGAGAGACAGGGCGTAAGTAGCTATCAGTGAAAGACAGGGCGTAAGTAGCTATCAGTGAGAGACAGGGCGTAAGTAGCTATCAGTGAGAGACAGGGCGTAAGTAGCCATCAGTGAGAGACAGGGCGTAAGTAGCCATCAGTGAGAGACAGGGCGTAAGTAGCTATCAGTGAGAGACAGGGCGTAAGTAGCTATCAGTGAGAGACAGGGCGTAAGTAGCTATCAGTGAGAGACAGGGCGTAAGTAGCTATCAGTGAGAGACAGGGCGTAAGTAGCCATCAGTGAGAGACAGGGCGTAAGTAGCCATCAGTGAGAGACAGGGCGTAAGTAGCCATCAGTGAGAGACAGGGCGTAAGTAGCTATCAGTGAGAGACAGGGCGTAAGTAGCTATCAGTGAGAGACAGGGCGTAAGTAGCCATCAGTGAGAGACAGGGCGTAAGTAGCTATCAGTGAGAGACAGGGCGTAAGTAGCTATCAGTGAGAGACAGGGCGTAAGTAGCTATCAGTGAGAGACAGGGCGTAAGTAGCCATCAGTGAGAGACAGGGCGTAAGTAGCCATCAGTGAGAGACAGGGCGTAAGTAGCCATCAGTGAGAGACAGGGCGTAAGTAGCCATCAGTGAGAGACAGGGCGTAAGTAGCCATCAGTGAGAGACAGGGCGTAAGTAGCCATCAGTGAGAGACAGGGCGTAAGTAGCTATCAGTGAGAGACAGGGCGTAAGTAGCCATCAGTGAGAGACAGGGCGTAAGTAGCCATCAGTGAGAGACAGGGCGTAAGTAGCCATCAGTGAGAGACAGGGCGTAAGTAGCCATCAGTGAGAGACAGAGCGTAAGTAGCCATCAGTGAGAGACAGGGCGTAAGTAGCCATCAGTGAGAGACAGGGCGTAAGTAGCTATCAGTGAGAGACAGGGCGTAAGTAGCCATCAGTGAGAGACAGGGCGTAAGTAGCTATCAGTGAGAGACAGGGCGTAAGTAGCTATCAGTGAGAGACAGGGCGTAAGTAGCCATCAGTGAGAGACAGGGCGTAAGTAGCCATCAGTGAGAGACAGGGCGTAAGTAGCCATCAGTGAGAGACAGGGCGTAAGTAGCCATCAGTGAGAGACAGGGCGTAAGTAGCCATCAGTGAGAGACAGGGCGTAAGTAGCCATCAGTGAGAGACAGGGCGTAAGTAGCCATCAGTGAGAGACAGGGCGTAAGTAGCCATCAGTGAGAGACAGGGCGTAAGTAGCCATCAGTGAGAGACAGGGCGTAAGTAGCTATCAGTGAGAGACAGGGCGTAAGTAGCTATCAGTGAGAGACAGGGCGTAAGTAGCCATCAGTGAGAGACAGGGCGTAAGTAGCCATCAGTGAGAGACAGGGCGTAAGTAGCCATCAGTGAGAGACAGGGCGTAAGTAGCTATTAGTGAGAGACAGGGCGTAAGTTGCTCTCATTTCACTAAGACATTGGCACCTCAAATAAATAATTAAAAAACCCGTAAAAACAAAGTTTTTGACTATAAATCCCTTGTATATGAGACATAAATAAAAGTATTGATTATGTTCAATATAATGCGCACCGCGCGACAAACATTTACAGACTGAATGTGACTGAACTCCCCTTGCTGTAAAACAAGGGGATGTGGTCATCAATGGCTGGAGTGAATTCCAATGACACGTGGAGGTCAACTATAGCAGACGGCTACATAGAGATACATAGAGATGAACTAAAAAATGCATTAATTTAATTACGGTACATTCGATCGATCTGAAATTTTGATTTAATGCATTGTTAGGTGACACAAGTCTATGTGCAAAATTTCAGCTTGATAGCATCATGGCAAGTGGGTCTTTTTTTTTCCTTTTTTTTTCTGCTCTTGTCTCGGCGGTGAAGTTAATCTAATTTTATAAGGGATTTTAAAAAGTCTTCACTTGAGGGTTAATGAGTAAAATAAAATACTTTAAAACTAGTTGAACTACTGCTACACAAAATAAACTGATTTAAAATAATGACTTCATCTTTGTCTCTAATTTTATTCCTGATGATTTATTGATATCTTTAATTCTCCTGCAAGTTTGTTTCCTAATTTTTTAAAATTATTTTTTAAATTGCACTTTGAAATAATGCTAGAAACTAACTAACAAAAGAACAAATGAAAATAATTTGTTTTATAACATAAAAGTCCTCACGTTTTTTGACATCGGAGATGATTTTGTTTAAACTTCGTTTGCCATGTTTGTTCTGTGTTTGTGCGTGTGTGTCTGTGTTTGTGCGTGTGTGTGTATGTGTTTGTGCGTGTGTGTGTCTGTGTTTGTGCGTGTGTGTGTATGTGTTTGTGTGTGTGTGTCTGTGTTTGTGTGTGTGTGTCTGTGTTTGTGCGTGTGTGTGTGTGTGTCTGTGTTTGTGTGTGTGTCTGTGTTTGTGCGTGTGTGTGTCTGTGTTTGTGCGTGTGTGTGTCTGTGTTTGTGCATGTGTGTGTCTGTATTTGTGCGTGTGTCTGTGTTTGTGCGTGTGTGTGTGTCTGTGTTTGTGCGTGTGTGTGTGTCTGTATTTGTGTGTGTGTCTGTGTTTGTGCGTGTGTGTGTGTCTGTGTTTGTGCGTGTGTGTGTGTCTGTATTTGTGCGTGTGTCTGTGTTTGTGCGTGTGTGTGTGTCTGTGTTTGTGCGTGTGTGTGTGTCTGTATTTGTGTGTGTGTCTGTGTTTGTGCGTGTGTGTGTGTCTGTGTTTGTGCGTGTGTGTGTGTGTCTGTATTTGTGTGTGTGTCTGTGTTTGTGCGTGTGTGTGTGTCTGTGTTTGTGCGTGTGTGTGTGTCTGTATTTGTGCGTGTGTCTGTGTTTGTGCGTGTGTGTGTGTCTGTGTTTGTGCGTGTGTGTGTGTCTGTATTTGTGCGTGTGTCTGTGTTTGTGCGTGTGTGTGTGTCTGTGTTTGTGCGTGTGTGTGTCTGTGTTTGTGCGTGTGTGTGTGTCTGTGTTTGTGCGTGTGTGTGTGTGTCTGTATTTGTGCGTGTGTCTGTGTTTGTGCGTGTGTGTGTGTCTGTGTTTGTGCGTGTGTGTGTGTCTGTGTTTGTGCGTGTGTGTGTGTGTCTGTATTTGTGCGTGTGTCTGTGTTTGTGCGTGTGTGTGTGTCTGTGTTTGTGCGTGTGTGTGTCTGTGTTTGTGCGTGTGTGTGTGTCTGTGTTTGTGCGTGTGTGTGTGTGTCTGTATTTGTGCGTGTGTCTGTGTTTGTGCGTGTGTGTGTGTCTGTGTTTGTGCGTGTGTGTGTGTCTGTGTTTGTGCGTGTGTGTGTGTGTCTGTATTTGTGCGTGTGTCTGTGTTTGTGCGTGCGTGTGTGTGTCTGTGTTTGTGCGTGTGTGTGTGTTTGATGACTGCTCCTGTCTACGTCACGTGTTTAATTCTTCTGTGAAGATTCTGATCGGACATTTGTTTGTTTGCTTGTACGTTCGTCGATGTGTAGGGTAAATCAGAGGCGTCGCTAGCCTCGTGAGCGGGTGACACCATGAGCCACCGCCCCGGGTGACACCTAACCCTAGTGAGGCCACTGGGGTAAATTATCATTGTGAGCGGGGCGAGGGATGACACAAGGTCTTGCCACATTCATCAGTTATAAAACAATATGGGTGAGACTGCTATCAGGTTTTTAGATAAATAAATATATATGTAATTAAAACATGGCATGTATTGGCAATTATTCGGGGGGGAGGGGGCGGCGGGGTGGGGAGGTCTGAGACACATTTCACCATGTCGTCAATAAAATAATTTTTTTTAAATGTGAAATCAACAAGAAATTTTTGTTCCATTAAATATTCTTTTGCGTTGTTATTTTCCATGCCCCCCACCCCCCTTCCATTTCCCGCCAACAATTCCTCCTGACGTCGTCTCAGCTACTTGACGCCTGGTCAAGAAGAATGCAGATTGGCTTTCTTCTGCTGCGCCGGAGTACATGTCAATGGGGTCAGATTTATCCAGACTCTGATCAACGTCATGATATCCTTGCAGAAACTAGTTTCACAAATAAAAAATAAATAATAATAAAAGGCTCGTCTTCATTGAAATGAGAACCTTTGTTCACAAATAGAGCTTATCTAAGCTTCTTGCTTTGCTTCATGAACATTGAATTGATCTCTAAATAACAGTGCGTCTTTGAAAGAAAGTCCTTAAAATAATAAAACAATTTTTATTTATTTTTGTATTTTGACTCGCTCAGTCGTGGAAGGTCAATTATGTTTTGTAGAGATTTAAGTCCACCTCAGAAATCTGGAAGGGGCCTTAACAGAAAGGGGCCCCTTCTCGCTTGACTTTGAAAAACAAAAAGAATGCTGATGTTATGTGGCCCTTAGATGGTACATATAGTATGTGGCCCTTAGATGGTACAGATAGTATATGGCCCTTAGATGGTACAGATAGTGCCTACGCCCCGGGAACAAATCATTGCCTTTACATGGATTCGAACCTGTGACCACCGTACCCCTGTATATAAATGTATTATACGCACGAGTACGAATTAAGCAGTGCAAGATTGCATTATAATAAATATTTTTTGTTGAATGTATAAGTTGGCGACCTCCAGAGAACCCTTTGCGACCCCATGGGGGTAGCGACCCAAAGTTTGGGAACCCGGGTTCTAGATGATACACATAGTATGTGGCCTTTGGATGGTACAGATATTCTGCGGCCCTAGATTTTATGGCTCTTATTTGAAGATTCTTTGAAGATCCCTTTATCTAGAGACATATAGGTAATAAGATTGTTTAATATTCTCCATATCATAGCAGCAAATGAAAGTGTGGTGACACTTTAAATATGTTACATACTACATAGTTTTTTCCAATGCCAAGAGAAATTCAAGATACAATTTAAATTTCCTTATATGTTCTAATATTATAGTTTTAATTCTTGGTAGAATAAAGATTTAAAAAGTGTAAAACCTTGACAATGTAGGTAATTTTGGGCATTTTTAAGAAATATCTTAATATTAATTTAAATGTGCATAATACTAATAAGTCTTTTTAATTTGCAACTTAGCCCAATAAAGAGTAATGTAAATTTAAAAACAAAAAGACAAATTACTTCCCTTGACACAGCCTTATTTCACTTATTAAAACCTTTTAAATAAATAGGTGATCTTTTTTCTGATTGCTGTTCTCTTGTTTAGATATTTTATTAGCTTTTTTATTCATGTTTAGAGCTTGATTTGCATTTTATGCCTATACTATATTTTACATACTCCCTTTTTTTCCTCTTAAATAACCTTAATTTTAATCACAAGTTAACACTTGATCACAACTATCAAATATACTTGCATACATTTCCAGCACGGCAGTCACACAATTGTCATTGGTGGTTTGCGGATGAACCACAGTTTTTTTTAAGTGGTCCTTTTATCCCAAAAGGTTGAGAACCACTGCCTTAGAGCATATGTGTATGAGTTGTAACAAAATGATCAACTCTATTCCTATTGCCGTTGTAATAGGATGACCCAACAACACGACCACCACCAATGTTTATGTTTGTGCAGGTGTAATAGGATGACCCAACAACACGACCACCACCAATAGGATGACCCAACAACACGACCACCACCAATGGGATGACCAAACAACACGACCACCACCAATAGGATGACCCAACAACACGACCACCACCAATAGGATGACCCAACAACACGACCACCACCAATAGGATGACCCAACAACACGACCACCACCAATAGGATGACCTAACAACACGACCACCACCAATAGGATGACCCAACAACACGACCACCACCAATAGGATGACCCAACAACACGACCACCACCAATAGGATGACCCAACAACACGACCACCACCAATAGGATGACCCGTCAACACGACCACCACCAATAGGATGACCCAACAACACGACCACCACCAATAGGATGACCCAACAACACGACCACCACCAATAGGATGACCCAACAACACGACCACCACCAATAGGATGACCCAACAACACGACCACCACCAATAGGATGACCCAACAACACGACCACCACCAATAGGATGACCCAACAACACGACCACCACCAATAGGATGACCCAACAACACGACCACCACCAATAGGATGACCCAACAACACGACCACCACCAATAGGATGACCCAACAACACGACCACCACCAATAGGATGACCCAACAACACGACCACCACCAATGTTTATCTCTGTGTTTGTTTCTCCTCCAGGTCAGATCTCGGTCATGCATCCCATGGCTGTCACAGACCAACGTCCGGCAACTGACCACCGAGATGTCCAACATGACCTACTTTTATAATCACCTACTCCCTAATATCTTGATACCCCGGGTACCAGGCACTCCAGGAAACCTTCTCGTCCGAGAGGTTAGTTTTTCTGTGTGTTGTTTGTGTGTGTTGTTTGTGTGTGTTGTTTGTGTGTGTTGTTTGTGTGTCTTGTGTGTGTGTGTTGTTTGTGTGTGTTGTTTGTGTGTGTTGTTTGTGTGTGTTGTTTGTGTGTGTTGTTTGTGTGTCTTGTGTGTGTGTGTTGTTTGTGTGTGTTGTTTGTGTGTGTTGTTTGTGTGTCTTGTGTGTGTGTGTTGTTTGTGTGTGTTGTTTGTGTGTGTTGTTTGTGTGTGTTGTTTGTGTGTGTTGTTTGTGTGTGTTGTTTGTGTGTGTTGTTTGTGTGTGTTGTTTGTGTGTGTTGTTTGTGTGTGTTGTTTGTGTGTGTTGTTTGTGTGTGTTGTTTGTGTGTGTTGTTTGTGTGTGTTGTTTGTGTGTGTTGTTTGTGTGTGTTGTTTGTGTGTGTTGTTTGTGTGTGTTGTTTGTGTGTGTTGTTTGTGTGTGTTGTTTGTGTGTGTTGTTTGTGTGTGTTGTTTGTGTGTGTGTGTTGTGTGTGTGTGTGTTGTTTGTGTGTGTTGTTTGTGTGTGTTGTTTGTGTGTGTTGTTTGTGTGTGTTGTTTGTGTGTGTTGTGTGTGTGTGTTGTTTGTGTGTGTTGTTTGTGTGTGTTGTTTGTGTGTGTTGTTTGTGTGTGTTGTTTGTGTGTGTTGTTTGTGTGTGTTGTTTGTGTGTGTTGTGTGTGTGTGTTGTTTGTGTGTGTTGTTTGTGTGTGTTGTTTGTGTGTGTTGTTTGTGTGTGTTGTGTGTGTGTGTTGTTTGTGTGTGTTGTTTGTGTGTGTTGTTTGTGTGTGTTGTTTGTGTGTGTTGTTTGTGTGTGTTGTTTGTGTGTGTTGTTTGTGTGTGTTGTTTGTGTGTGTTGTGTGTGTGTGTTGTTTGTGTGTGTTGTTTGTGTGTCTTGTGTGTGTGTGTTGTTTGTGTGTGTTGTTTGTGTGTGTTGTTTGTGTGTGTTGTTTGTGTGTGTTGTGTGTGTGTGTTGTTTGTGTGTGTTGTTTGTGTGTGTTGTTTGTGTGTGTTGTTTGTGTGTGTTGTTTGTGTGTGTTGTTTGTGTGTGTTGTTTGTGTGTGTTGTTTGTGTGTGTTGTTTGTGTGTGTTGTTTGTGTGTCTTGTGTGTGTGTGTTGTTTGTGTGTGTTGTTTGTGTGTGTTGTTTGTGTGTGTTGTTTGTGTGTGTTGTGTGTGTGTGTTGTTTGTGTGTGTTGTTTGTGTGTGTTGTTTGTGTGTGTTGTTTGTGTGTGTTGTTTGTGTGTGTTGTTTGTGTGTGTTGTTTGTGTGTGTTGTTTGTGTGTGTTGTTTGTGTGTGTTGTTTGTGTGTGTTGTTTGTGTGTGTTGTTTGTGTGTGTTGTTTGTGTGTGTTGTTTGTGTGTGTTGTTTGTGTGTGTTGTTTGTGTGTGTTGTTTGTGTGTGTTGTTTGTGTGTGTGTGTGTTGTGTGTGTGTGTTGTTTGTGTGTGTTGTTTGTGTGTGTTGTTTGTGTGTGTTGTTTGTGTGTGTTGTTTGTGTGTGTTGTTTGTGTGTGTTGTTTGTGTGTGTTGTTTGTGTGTGTTGTTTGTGTGTGTTGTGTGTGTGTGTGTTGTTTGTGTGTGTTGTTTGTGTGTGTTGTTTGTGTGTGTTGTTTGTGTGTCTTGTGTGTGTGTGTTGTTTGTGTGTGTTGTTTGTGTGTGTTGTTTGTGTGTGTTGTTTGTGTGTGTTGTTGTGTGTGTGTGTTGTTTGTGTGTGTTGTTTGTGTGTGTTGTTTGTGTGTGTTGTTTGTGTGTCTTGTGTGTGTGTGTTGTTTGTGTGTGTTGTTTGTGTGTGTGTGTTGTTTGTGTGTGTTGTTTGTGTGTGTTGTTTGTGTGTGTTGTTTGTGTGTGTTGTTTGTGTGTCTTGTGTGTGTGTGTTGTTTGTGTGTGTTGTTTGTGTGTGTTGTTTGTGTGTGTTGTTTGTGTGTCTTGTGTGTGTGTGTTGTTTGTGTGTGTTGTTTGTGTGTGTTGTTTGTGTGTGTTGTTTGTGTGTGTTGTTTGTGTGTGTTGTTTGTGTGTCTTGTGTGTGTGTGTTGTTTGTGTGTGTTGTTTGTGTGTGTTGTTTGTGTGTGTTGTTTGTGTGTGTTGTTTGTGTGTGTTGGTTGTAGAATCTCGCATGAAAAATCAGAAAATAATGTTTTAGTCACAAACTAAGTAGTCACACAGGGGGACTCAGAACTTTTGTGTTAGTTGATCAAATTTTATATCTCACATTAAATCCCACAATCGATCACAATAAATATTAATAAAACTTAGAGTTCTGAGTCCCCCTGTGTGACTACTTAGTTTGTGACTAAAACATTATTTTCTGCTTTTTCATGCGAGAGTCTACATTCCTCACTGCAGCTGATCTTCATTCTTTTTAAAAAGTTTTTGTGTTCATCTTATTTATATTTCCAGAAATGCGTTTGCTCTCAAATCTTCCTTCTGGCAAAACTTTGTGTTGTGCCTGTCTCATGTTGTTGCCAGCCAGCTATACACACGTTTTCTGGATGAGAGTTGCAGTTCTTTGTTTTCCATTTCGATCCCTGACCATGATTGCCTCCCTCCGCATTCCACTCCCTCACCCCACTGACATGAAATGTCATGAAAACTCAATGCGAAATATTTGTACGGCAATGGATTGTGAGGAAAGAGCTAGATCAATAATTTTTATGGTTTTGTTCTAATGAAGATAAGTTCCATAGGAGAGAGTAATTAACTTGAATGTTGTTCTAATTTGAAATTTTCATTTATCATACATAATGTTAGGTAGTGTGCCGCCAAAATATTAGCTATTGTGTTATCAAGTGTGCCGCGAGAATGTGTCTATAATCTGAAAGTGTGCCGCCAGTAACTCGCATGTAATCCGTCTGTAATCCAGCTGTAACCCGTCAGTAATCCAGCTGTAATCCGTCAGTAATCCAGCTGTAATCCGTCAGTAATCCAGCTGTATGTGAAGCCGTTCATTTAAGATATCTGAGCAGGATAATCCGACCACTGTAAAGATAGACACTCATCAGACCACTCGGCACAGTTTCCGACCGTATACGTCACATTCAAGTCTATCATCTCACACAGTGCTTCCCAAACTTTCGACATCTGTGTACCCTTGTCTGTTATTTTCGTAACACTTGGTTCCCTTGATTATTTTTAAAATTATTATTACTATTATTATTTTATTCATTTAATTTAATTTAGAATTAAAATCTCGGACAGTGCTTCACAAATTTTTAAAATCAATGTACCCCAGTCCGTTATTTCGTAACAGTGGTTAACCCTTGATTTAAAAAAAAATATTTCATAATACTTTTTTTTAATTTTAAAAATAAACTTGTTTTTCCGGGCATACTTTTCCCCAATAACATTCGGGTACGCGTATAACACTTTGGGAACCACTGCTCTAGCACCCAACATACAGTGTTAACTAGAAATGTTACCGTGTCTGGTTAATATTGATATCTTGTGTCCATTTTTTCAACCAGTTTGTTTTTGAAGCATGTTTATTTTTGGAGTTCAATATTTGAAGCCCCCATTGACCATGCCTGATAAGTTTAGAACCGCTGATACATGAACCTGCACACAACCCTATGCCAAAAGTCTGGAATTAAGAGCAAGAAGTCACGTGACATTGCTACACTCATAAATTTAGTTCACTGTGTCATTATTAGCCCCCCCTCCCCCACGACTCAGCACGTGACGAGTGTGCACGTGTGACCTTGTGCACGTATGACCTTTATGGGACCAACTTGACACGCCGGTGCAACAACTTAGTGTAACACTGTAAGAGTTGTCACAATACTCGCAGGCTCACGTGAACGCGCCTGTGCGCATGCGTGAATTAATTCATGTACGCGAGAAATGAAACCCTGACCTTATGAAACATCCTGGCTCTACCCAGGAGCAGTGCTGCCAGCGCTAGGTTTTTCAACCTAGATCTAGGTTTTTTCGACCTTGTCTAGGTTTCTAGGTTTTTTATTTCCAAAATAGCTATAATCTAGGTTTTTATTTTTTTTAAAGTAAATAAACGATATTTAAGATTTTAAAAAAAAATATGCGCAATTAATGTCCTAAACAAATTCGATTTTCAAAAATAAAATTAGGCAATCGATGGCAACAGTTTTTCACTCGCTCTGTAATGTTATATAAAATATTATGATATATATTATATACTAGCTTACACCCGTCAAAAATGACGAAAGTTTTCAGCTGAAATCTTAAATGCACTTTTTTAGGGCGCCTACGGCGCCGACCTTTTTCAAAAGCCCAACTAACTTGTCCTTGTTTGAGAAATACGAAATATTAAACTTTCTGAAATGTACACAAAGTATTTTATAATAGGGGTTGCAGGGCGACTACGGCGCCCCCCTTTGTTTTTTTATTTTATAATTAACCATCATCAAATTCTCTTTTTACATTGATCCCTTTTCCAAAATTAAAATATTAGCGAAAACAATCACGTCAAATAATATTTTTTTACAGCGCATATTTAATTTGCACACCTTTTGATGCTTTGGTGCAGTAATTTGGTTTTCCCTGCTTTCTAATATTAGTAGCGCCAGGACAGACTGACTGACTTGCGTGACAATTACAAATTATATAGTTTTATAATAGCAATAGCTCTACCTCACTGAATTCTAAAGTTGGCGCTGCTGCGGCACCAGAACCATCTGTCAAAAGAAATCTGGTACGAGATAAAAACAATGAAATGAGCCAAAATATTCAATTTTATTACACCTCATCACAAACTAACAGCTCTACCATTTTCTTCTGCCTGCGTTGAGAGCATATTCTTTGAAGTATTCATGATATAAACCAAAGATAATTTAATACAACCCTCCGATAGACAAAGTTATAAAAACACTTTTCCTACTCCGTATGCAACAACAAACTCATACAAATTCTCGTTCTTTCCGTCCGGGTTTTGGAAGTGGAGTGGGTTACCTGATCAAACGAGGAAAACCAAAACTCTATCAACATTTAAAACTCAAATAAAAATACAAGACTAGAAATAAACAATACAATGGATAAAGGTAGGACTCCATAATATCCTGTATAAAAGGAGCTTCTTTAATTAGATAAAATAAGAATGATGCAAAGAATGCTGAAAAGATTGTCAATAAGATTTATAGGAAAGATGACTTAAGTGATGAATAAATGCAGATGTAGGTATATTTTACAAATAGTTATGTACAACATACCTAAGGGGCCGTCTATAAATGATTATTCGCATCTAAAAGGAGGGGGGTGTCACACTTAAGTAAGATGTGTCACAATGGGGAGGGAGGTGTTTAAGAACTGTGACGTCACATAAAAAAATGCACAATTTTAAATGAAAGCTCCACTTAAATATTTGATTGCTTGCAACAAATTTATTTAATGACGTATTAAATGCCTCTGCGCGAGTTACTATATTAGAATGCAGTCTTACACTAAATAGATACTTAATAATAACGTAAAAATTGATTAGAAACATGATACATTTTAAGTAGGAAATGCCTTTTTTAAAATTTATTTTTTTATAGGTTTTGTGAGGAGGGGGGAGCTTTGTGACGTCATATTTGTTTATTTTTAGCCTGTCTATGTTTTTTCTTTCGGATCTAGGTTTTTTTTACTTGTTGCCTAGGTTTTTCCCCAAAATTGTCGCTGGCAGCACTGCCCAGGAGTGCAGGAGACGTGACGTCATGGCTCAGTGTCGGTGCCGGCTATATAGACATAGGCGGCGCCTTTGACCCTAGAGCGTCCTCCATATGCACATAAATGCTTGCGATAAATACACAAAAGTTTCATTGTTTTAAAGGTGACCAGTGCTGACTCACTGGCCTTGTCACAGGTCATCGATAGGTCATTGGTCAAACTATTCCTTGACCTGTCCCAGCCAGTGCTTACCTCACTGGCCTTGTCACAGGTCATCGATAGGTAATTGGTCAAACTATTCCTTGACCTGTCTCAGTCAGTGCTGACCTCATGGCTACATCACTGTTGGTCAGACACGCCCACTCATATTTATTGAAATCATTTGTTTTAAAGTGCAAGCTTTTGTCGTGACATTTTCCCCTGTTACAGACAGGTCAAGGTCATGATGAATAGCAGACTGGGCACTGGTCACTGATGATTTTTCTCTAATAGTATAACAGAGAGCAATTTGGCGTCTTTAGATGTCTCGTTGTTTTGGCCACAACATCTTTTCTAGAAAATAATTGTAATGGTGGGATATTTCTGAATTAGGTCGGAGCTAGAATGATCACAGCAATGATGGCCGCCCTAAATATGTTAACAGAAGAATACGAAAGGAATCAAAGATTTTATTTCTACATAGCCAAGAATGGCAATGTTTGTGGTTGTTTTGGTTTTTTTACGTCTTGTAGATAAATGGTAGATAAATAGATTTATAACTTTCCTAAATTTGCCATATACGAATTATTGTTTCTGTAGCCGACGCGCATACCGTATTACTTAAACAAAAAATAGTTGAAAATAAAATCCCTTATCTTAATTTTCCTATTTCCAGTTTAAGGATTTCTTCGGGTCAATGGCTACAAATTATTTGTTTCATTATTCATATTTATTTTTTAATTTATAGATCGTTCAAACACATATTGTTGAACAGAGAATTACGAACGATTATAAACAGTTGAACTGAACGTCAACATTTGTTTTATAAACGGTTGAACTGAACGTCAACATATGCTTTATAGACGGTTGAACTGAACGTCAAATTTTGTTTTATAAACGGTTGAACTGACCGTCAACATATGCGTTATAGACGGTTGAACTGAACGTCAAATTTTGTTATTTGAGGAAGTGGTGCATTTCTTGTTGTAGATGTTTCTAATAGTCTAACTGTACTTCAAACCTGCAAGATTCAATATACCAGACCTTGGTCTGTGTAACAACTAAACTCTTAACTGCATTCGCTTTCTATATATATATATATACAGCCACTCTCAGTTGACCTCACAGCACACGCACGAGTTCACATCACTAGGCAAATCACGTGATCTCCAAACTCAGCCAAGTCACGTGCTCAAAAAATGCCATCACAACAAACACGTTCTTACATTGCTGTTGTTGTTGTTGCTGCTGCTGTTGTTGTTGACGATGCTGCTGTTGTTGTTGACGATGCTGCTGTTGTTGTTGACGATGCTGCTGTTGTTGTTGACGATGTAGTTGTTGTTGACGATGCTGCTGTTGTTGTTGACGATGTAGTTGTTGTTGACGATGCTGCTGTTGCTGTTGACGATGTAGTTGTTGCTGTTGTAAATGCCTACAGCTCACAACTATTTGGCGTCCCCTACCAACTCAATGAAGTCTTCCACACACGCCTAGACGCTGGGGTTATTTAGAAACAACAACTAAGATTATAGGGGAGAGAACAGCACCCGAGACCGCGACAGTCCTGGGATGCCCAGGGTCCAGTTACAAGATAATGACCACGGCGCAGGGCCAGGAATAGATCAGACGTGTCGTGTTTAGGGAAGACCTGAGACCGGCAGTTCGAAAACAGCCAACCAGCATCAATGTCGTTGCTGTTGCATCGGGCTATTAGACAGAGAGCTAAACATCTGAAGGTCATTAGGTATAGGCAGTACCTTAATACAGTGCTTCTCAAAGTGGTGGTCCGCAGACCGGTGCCGGTCCGTGGGCCATCCCCTGCCGGTCCGCAGATGTTCTCAAAAAAAGGACAGAAAAAATTGTCAGTGCAGGGAAAATAGTGCACCGGTCCCTGGTGCAATGGAAAAATTCCTGCCGGTCCGCCATACTAAAAAATTTGAGATGCACTGCCTTAATATATCCCAGCAGGTAGCTAAATATCCACATGCATCTCAAAGTCCACAGGTAGCTAATTATCCACAGGTAGCTAAAACTCTACAAGTAAAGCTGAGTATTGAAAGGTTGTGAAATATTTACTTTAACGGTACATAACGAAATATCCACAGGTATCTAAATATCCACAGGTAGATTAATAAATATCCACAGGTAGTTAATTATCTATAGGTAGCTAGTTTCCTAGACATAGCTAAATATTAACAGGAGGCGAAATAACTAACATTATATATAAAGCTGAATGCCAACAGAATGTAACTTATTATTTTAATTGCAAGCTCCAAGAAAGAAAAACAATGTATTATTATATACTAGCGTACACCCGTCAAAATGACGAAAGTTTTCAGCTGAAATCTATTTATTTGATTTAAAAAATCACTTTTTTTAGGGCGCCTACGGTGCCGACCTTTTTCAAAAGCCCAACTAACTTGTCCTTGTTTGATAAATACGAAATATTAAACTTTCTGAAATGCGCACAAAGTATTTTATAATAGGGGTTACAGGGCGACTACGGCGCCCCCTTTGTTTTTTTATTTTCTAATTAATCATCATCAAATCCTCTTTTTACATTGACCCCTTTTCCAAAATTAAAATATGAGCGAAAACAATGACGTCATATAATATTTTTTTTACAGTACATATTTAATTTGCACACCTTTTGATGCTTTGGTGCAGTAATTTGGTTTTTCCCTGCTTTCTAAAATTAGTAGCGTCAGAACTGACTGACAGACACTACTTGCGTGACAATTGCAAATTATATTGTTTAATTATGCATTCCCGTTATCAACTGAAACAGCGAAGGTTGGTTGATCAAAGTGAGTGCATCAAAATAAGATCGTTGTCTCACTGATTGTTCCATGGGAGTAAAACTGTGTTAGTAGGAAGCAGGGGAGGGAGAGTTTGGGGTCCAGGGCTTGTTCAACGACTTCTCCCATAGTTTCAGTCAATCTTTCCCTCGTAGCAGGTCCTACTGTGTCCTATTGTGTCCTACTGTGACCTACTGTGTCCTACTGTGACCGGTGTCCAGGCCCTGGCCTCGTTAAGCTCTTACTTTACTCCCCCCCCCACAAGCGCTCCACAATTAAGAAGCTGTTCCACAGGGAATAGGTAAGCATAAATAGAAGCAGCAAAACAACCTGGCTGCAATAGACAACACGACTTGCTTTTTCTTTTATTAACATACATAATCTTGTTTGTGACAACCTAATGACTATCTATTTTTAAAAAGTTTCATTATTAATAATACTAGTTTGTGCTGCGGCGCCCCCCCTCCCTTTTTTAAGGGCGCCTACGGCGCCCACCTTTTTCAAAAGCACAACTAACTTGTCATTGTATGATAAATACGTAATATTAAAACTTTCTTAAATTTACACAAAGTATTTTTTAAATTTTGCAAAGCCGAAGTGACATATTCATATATGATAAATACGAAATATTCCTGAAATGTACACAAAGTATGTATATAATATTTTTTTACAGTGCTAATCACCACACGATTTTTAAAGTAATTTTAGAAAGCAGCGCACCAAATTACTGCACCAAAAATACCTCTTATCGAACGTCCGCATGAAATTGTTTAATTATTAATAATAGTGTGGAGGTGTTTAATGTTAATCTGGAAACCAAAATGATTATCCAATTTTTAAAAAAAGCAGAGTGATGTCCCTCTGCGTTAGGCTACATAATTGAGCGTAAATATTATTAATATAATATTCTGTCTTTAAATTGTATTATTATAGTTTGTGTATGTGCATCTTTATGAATTCTGGTTCGAGTGGATGTTTTTGTTAAACGATTTCATTAAATCGAAAACAATTTAAGCTGCCTGGAACACACTCTTGAAGAATCGTTATTTCTGTGAGCTAATCCCACATAATCCCGTAATTATCATCAATCATGAGACAACACAGGGAACTAATGGCTATAATCCCACATTTTTAAAAAAAATCTAGCCATTTGCTTTGCCCTATATTTCCTAAATTCAAATCAATACACCCAGACAAGCCTCACTTCCCACACACCTTTACACCCCTCACCTCCCAGACACCTTTACACCACTCACCTACCAGACACCTGTACACCACTCACCTACCACACACCTTTACACCACTCACCTACCACACACCTTTACACCACTCACCTACCACACACCTTTACATCACTCACCTACCAGACACCTTTACACCACTCACCTACCAGACACCTTTACACCACTCACCTCCCAGACACCTTTACACCACTCACCTCCCAGAAACCTTTACACCACTCACCTCCCATACACCTTTACACCACTCACCTCCCAGACACCTTTACACCACTCACCTCCCAGACACCTTTACACCACTCACCTCCCAGACACCTTTACACCACTCACCTCCCAGACACCTTTACACCCCTCACCTACCAGACACCTTTACACCCCTCACCTACCAGACACCTTTACACCACTCACCTACCAGACACCTTCACACCACTCACCTACCAGACACCTTTACACCCCTCACCTACCAGACACCTTTACACCACTCATCTACCAGACACCTTTACACCCCTCACCTACCAGACACCTTTACACCACTCACCTACCAGACACCTTTACACCACTCACCTACCAGACACCTTTACACCACTCACCTACCAGACACCTTTACACCACTCACCTACCAGACACCTTTACATCCCTCACATACCAGACACCTTTACACCCCTCACCTACCAGACACCTTTACACCCCTCACCTACCAGACACCTTTACACCACTCACCTACCAGACACCTTCACACCACTCACCTACCAGACACCTTTACACCCCTCACCTACCAGACACCATTACACCACTCACCTCCCAGAAACCTTTACACCACTCACCTACCAGACACAGCAGGTACTTCATTAAAGACCACCTGACGCGAATTATAATAAGTGATACTTACATAAACATGACCAACGAACCACAATATGTGTATGTCTTTTTTATCACACTTGTTGTTTATCAACGACAACGTAGTCTGTCGTTTATTTATGGCATCTTTCAGTTACATCTTTGCAAATTGTAAGTCACGTGTCTAGCCCACACTTCTCTCTTTTACTATATTTTTTTTAAACCCAACCGCCAGCGTTCCCTCTAAGGTTCGTTGGTCCGTTTCCGAAATATAAAACCTTTGCGTAAAGTGTCACAACATATTTTTTTTTCTAAAATTTTTCAGTCCAGAAACATATATTATATATCTTATCAAAACTTTCGGCGCTGTGATCCTAAGCTACTGTGCGATTCGGCCCGGTGTCTGTGCGGCCGCACAGTTTAAGGGGAACACTGCCACCCTCACCCCCCCCCCATATCACCCTAATCCTCCTCTAACTCCTCTGTCCCCAGTTTATCAAGAATGAGATGACCAGCCTAGGGTGGCATGTAGAAGAGGACCAGTTCCTAGACTCCACCCCCATCGGTGAGATATCGTTCAGCAACGTAATTGCCACCTTGAATCCTTCCGCGGCCCAGCGGATCGTATTCGCCTGCCACTACGATTCGAAACTGCTGCCAGGTAAGCAACATAATGGATTATCTCAATACCGATCGTAGTCGATTGAACTGGAAATCGCTACCTGGTAATCTAATAATGAAGTATTCGACTACTGAAATACCGTAGTTGTTTTATCGTGTAACTCAGTGCTTCTCAAACTCTTTATTGCGGCGGACCGGCAGGAGTTTTTCCATTGCACCAGGGACAGGTGCACTATTATCTCTGTACAGAGGTGGTAGCTACATGAGCCCCCACATGTCCTACAGCTCAGAAACATTTGGTAGGAATTCGGTAAGTTATATGCTACATGTAATCAAACAATTCGGAATCACTTGTCTTCACTGGTCTTGATGGTAGTGGGCGGTATCTACTTTACTTCACCTAATGTCTTCATCGTCAAAGACTGGAACTATGAATCGTTTTCTAAAAATGTTGCTTTAGAAAAAATTGTGTCAAATGCTGAGCCTTATTAAATCCTTTATATCAGTGGTTCCCAAACTTTTTTGACCCATGGACCCCTTTTATACTCAAAATTTCCCCACGGACCCCCTAGTAAAAAAAAACTTTATAAATGCATAGTACAAAAATTACAAAAGCAACAATTTGATGAAAAGTACGGTATTTATTAAAATTATCAGTTTTGTTTAATATAAAATTGAAAACTTGGATTAACGTGATGAGATTTTATGAGTGTATTTATTAATAGGAACCGCAAATCCTCACGAGCACCAATTTCTAGTCGTTTTAATTATTTTTTTTTATGATGAGGTTCATAACGCCACTGAATCTTTGTTCTACCAAATAGAAAGACAGGAAAACAGTCAAAAAATTATGTACAATAACCTTTAATGCAAGATATAAAATTTGGATCTGACTTTGTAACCAGAATTTGTGGTATCCTAGTTCAAACAGTGGTATAAGTTCCTCATTTGTGGATATTTCAATAACCTGCTCCTGTATTAGTATGTATTAATCTTTGTCTGGGATCTGAGTCTGTCCATGCGCTAAAGAGCTCAACTGCCAGTCGGAAATATCCTATAGTGGCAAATGCCTACAAAATGTCCGCATGAAGAGCCGTTAAGTTTTGACAGTAAGCAAGGAAATCTTTAACCATGTGGCAATTTCAAAAGATTTGAAAACTGAGAACATTCTCCTGTTCCTAAGTTTTGTTTACAAAGAAAAAGATTTGCAACAAACTCAGATATAACGCTTTTAGTTTTGATTAAATTTAATTGGTTACCTTGTAGTAGTTGTAGTTTCAAATTAGTTTTGTTAAAGTTGGGTAAATAATTCATTCATAAAGTATATGTCATTTTTTAAGTTAATTGTGATGCTAATTGTCTTTGTTTTCCAGGAATTTGGACAATGAATCAAACAGAGTATAAAATCGATTTAATTATGTACGTAATGATAACCAGCGTACTTCTGTGTAAATAAATAATCCATTATAGTCTTCTTCTGCATTTTCCAAACCGTGATGAGCAAATAATCTCTCATCGAAGGCATTCCTTTTGATTTTATTAACTGCTCTAATGACATAATGTAGTGATCCATGCAAACTTTCAATATGATTTTTTAAAAGATAAATATAACTTCCTGACACATCGACTAATACACAACCTTGCAACCCTCGTAGATTCAAGTTAAAAACTTGTATATTTCTACTTATAGTTACAGGGAATTCGGCATTTCATCTGCATCAAGCTTGACATTTCAACAAACCAAGTATTTTGATTGGTTATAGATGTGGAAATTACAGTAGTTCTAATTAAAAAAAATTCGTAAAACAACATTGTATCCATGAAGGATAACACCTAAGATGGTATTTATTTAGTAGAAAAGGCATTCACATACTATTTTATTTATTATTATTTATTTTAATTTCAATAATAATAAAAAAAATTAATGAGTTTTATTATTTGATTTTTAAACCTTGCGCGGACCCCCTGACGTTGTTCAGGGACCCCCAAATCAATTTTTATTTTCCACGGACCCCCTGAAAGGTCCCGCGGACCCCTGGGGGTCCGTACGGACCACTTTGGGAACCACTGCTTTATATTAACTCGTGGTGTCTGTTTGAACCCTTGATTGCTTGCTTGTCGGTCGCCAAAACTTTTGGATCGATTTTTAACCCACTTCCTAGTAAGCTAGCGAGCTGAAATTTAGCAGGCAGTTTAGTGGCGATGATAAAAACTATGTATCAAAATTTCAGATCAATCGCATGTACTGTAATTAAATTATTGAATTTTTAGATTATTTTATTTATTCCTTTGTATCATGTTATTTTTAAATCCCTTATAATAACTTCACCGCCGTCTCATTCGTCGTCCCTCGACCGCGACGCCCGTCGTCTCGTCCCTCGACAGCGACGCGACGCCCGTCGTCCCGCGGAAAAACAAAAGTCGAAAACGACCCACTTCCAGTGAAGCCATCGAGCTGAAATTTGGCACACGGACCCGTCTCACCTAACAATGCATCGTATCAAAATTTCAGATCGATCGAACGTACCGTAATTAAATAAATGCATTTTTATTTTATCTATATAAATCACTATTTAGAATGTTTAGTCGTCGTCTGCTAGAGTTGACCTAGTTTTAAAGCCAAGGGAGATAATTTCGGTTTCAGTCTGTAAATGTTTGTCACTTTTGAACATAATCAATACTTTTAGTTATGTCTCATATATAAGGGATTTATAGTCCAAAACTTTGTTTTTACGGGGTTGTTTTATTTGAGATAGAGTGTCGCGGTGCGTATTATATTGAACAACCTTTCTGTCGCGCAATAAGGTGCGTATTTTATTGACAACACTTTTTATAAACATATTCGTGATCGGTGCGCATGATGTTTAACATGTTTTACGACACAACTGCAATTTTGTATTTTTGGATGGTCTTGCGCTGCGTATTATAATGAACATTCTTTTAGTTACGTCTAGTACATAAAGGATTTATAGTGAAAAACTTGGTTTTTATTTTTTTTTAAATTTTTAACAATGATTTTTTTAAAAATCATATTAATAGTAAAATTATTTTCTCCCTGATAATGTGAGTAATAAAATCAATTTTAAATATGCTGATTTTTTCTACGTTCAAGTTACCAATCTTATAAATCATTAGAAATCAAACAATAGCATAAAGTAGATTTTGTTTTTTTTGGTTGAGTGTGAACGTTAGGAATGAAAATCATTGCATTTAATTTCAGTGTCATTGTATTCCTAAATGTAGGAATCGAAGTGAAGTGGCGTGCCACTAACTGAAAAATACTTTTAATACTTATTATGAATCTGAAAAAAAGATAGTTAAAGAAACATATGGATTAACCTTAATATATTAATTTGATAGCTTCTGTAAATATAAATAAATGCAAAATTTAAATTGTATTTTTTATTCGAATTTATTGTTTCGTAAACGTGAGTTTAAAGATTTTTTAGTACCACGAGTTAATAATCATGTCTCACAGAGTAGTACATTAAATTCCAAAAGTGTTTAACCCTTTCGGTGCAGGGGATTATTTTGCTAATTATTCCCCCTGGCCCAGGCATTATTTTAGAACGAGTCAAAATTTGATAGGCTTGTAAAATTATCTTTTAATTTTTTTTATTTAAAAAAAATAGATAATAGAGTTAAGATAATTATCCGTGTAGAGATGGACAAGGATGTTAACAAACTGTTGTTTTCTGGTAGACACTTTTCTCACTGAGCCCCAGGAATTTATAGGTCCGAGAAGGGGCGCAGACTTAGTGACATGTCCCCGGTGCAGATGACCCTAGCTACGCCACTGCATCAGTTGCCGGTCCGCAGAAATTATCAACAAAGGAAAGAAAAAAATTATTATAATCTTCTATTGGAAGCCATTAATAATAACCCTACAATTACAACATGTCAACTTTTCAACAATAAGCACATACTATACAAAAATAAAATAGAGTATATTAATTTCAATAATTAATTTGGTGTTTGTGTGTGTATGTGTGTGTGTTGATTTGAAATAGATGCGTGTTTTGAAATGACCAATACATTAAAATTGTATATTTAAGATTTCTTACACCAGCATTCGGAACTTGTCGTCTGCTGATGTAAAGAAACAAACTATCCGACTGAAAATGACATAGACTACTGTATTATAATGAACAGATTAATAATTTCTAATGATTTAAATATAAAAAATTGTAAATTTTAGTGAATATTATAAACAGTTGTTTTTTTTTATAAAATAATAAAATTTAGTTTTGACCATGTCGCTGTTGATGTTTTTAAACAAACAACAATCATTGATTTATTTAAAGGCTTAATGAAAATAAGTCTGCATTTATTTCAATCGCAGACCATTTGGGGATGAAAGAGATGCCCAAAATTTTGGTGATTAGTTCACTTCAATCTACGCACACAAAAAAATGCAGCAAAAAAATAATAGCACAGAATTATTACAGATATTACAGATATTACATATATTACAGATATTACAGATATTACAGATAATACAGATCTTACAGATATTACAGATATTACAGATATTACAGATATTACAGATAATACAGATATTACAGATATATGCCATGTCCCCAAAACTCAAACAACAGATTTTCAATCCTGTGTATTTTAAAATGTAAAAATTAAATGTTAAAATTTGATTTTTTTTCCCCCTAAACTTTAAAAATAACAATAAGAGAATTAGAGCCTCTATGCCTAAAGGGTATAAGTCCGAGAGTGATCAATTCATCACGAAGAAGATATGGCATTATCGATAGCTTTGTAGTTTGATCAAATTCTAAGTAGCCAACATCATGAAAGCTCAGGACAGGAGGAACAAGTACAACACCATCTTTAGATTCTTTATCAAAAGTTCATTCTTCAATCTCATTGTCCTCGTCATTGTCAGAAAGTTCATCGTCTTGTTGAACCTGTTCAACAACAACGTCTCTTGTGTTTTCCTGATTCTAAAGATACGGAGTTTGCGACTTCAGCTTCTTCTGTCGTCTTGGCTCTTTTTTTTTAAAACATTGCAAGTAATTTTCTAGACTTTGTCTCTTACTGCTCCCCTAGTCTCACTCCCAGCAACTCACAGTTTAAAAAACAAAACTTCATCATCAATCCTACATTGTGAATGTGTTATTTGTTTTTAGTAGAATGGCGCCCCTTAATTCTCAATGGGGGTGCCAAAATCATGCTTGCCCACTGGTTTGTAGAGAAGATATTTGTGGAGCTCCAAAATTCAGTCGTGCAAACGTATTTGGACGCATTAGTTTACATCAAAATAAAATTAAATAATTAGTTTTAATACTCATTTTGGCACCCCCTAACGTGGTGCCCGGGGACTTATGTCTCCCCTTCACACCCTAGCTACGCCACTGAACTGATGGTCCGCGGACCGCCATTTTGAGTAGCCCTGGTGTAATGTAAATTTAAGGGTGCGGGGTGGGGGGGGGGTTTCCTGGCCTCTTGTAGTTGTAACTGTGGTGATAATCTTTTCACGGGAAATTGATAGGGGAAAAAAATCCACTCAGGATTGAAACATTGGCAGTCACGGAAGTAATTGTTTTATGTGGGGTTGACGACAACACACAAACAACAAACAAAATGATCGCGGCCATTGTACGTGCGATTGAATGACGTAACACAACACGAGACTGTGGCCCAATGGCGTTGTTACTTGAGCTTGGTGTTGAGGGGTCCATCGGCGGATCATTGACATTATAATGAGTCGGAAAAAACGGAAAAAGGGGGGGCTTGTTTGGCATGAATCCATCAGAGTACGTAATAAGTGGTGGTAGAAAGCAGTTTTTAGATGACGTTATGTCATGGCCAATGTTCCCTCTAAAGTTCGTTGGTTCGTGTGCTAAGTTTAAAAAAAAACAAAAAAACTCGCTTGCAAAGTTGCACAGAATCCATTTTTGTGCAGTATTTTACAAAATTTTCTGCGCGGAACCTCTCAACAGCTTCGCAGCACCGGTCAGATGTCTGCGCGGCTGCGCAGCTTAGAAGGAACATTGGTCATGAGAACTGCAGAAACCTCACCCATCCGAAATTTTATTTTTAAAAAGGGTAATAATGATTCCACATGACTTGTCCTTTTGGTCATTGTT
Organism: Ampullaceana balthica; assembly: GCA_944989445.1. NCBI lineage: Eukaryota > Metazoa > Mollusca > Gastropoda > Lymnaeidae > Ampullaceana > Ampullaceana balthica. The sequence continues at coordinate 72,412 of CALYLW010000407.1, forward strand.
GTCAGAACTGAATAGGGGAATAGGTGTCTCAGATTGACATTTAAAGCCACTATATACCGTAGTAATAGTTCATTACGTTGGCCGAAACAAGAGGTTTGGAAGAACAAAACAATAAAATTATTTAAAAATTAATCAAAACCTATTTATTTTAAATGAAGAATTCGTATCAAACAATAACTTTTCGTTCATGTATTTCGGGGGGGAAAAGGGGATTTGAGTTGGATGAAATTGAAATATTACATTTTATTTTTATTGACTTTTAAAATATTCTATACACGGAGAAAATAATCAAACTGTAAGCATGTGCTGCGGTCAATGTTCGAAATAGTGAGTATCGACGCACATGTAGCGGCCAATGTCTCATCTTTTCGTTGTTGCGTGATTACGCAAGCAAGTTGGCTAAATGACATGGGGCTATCGGCCCATTTGGCTAAATGACATGGGGCTATCGGCCCAGTTGGCTAAGTGGCATGTGGCTATCGGCCCATTTGGCTAAATGACATGTGGCTATCGACCAAGTTGGCTAAATGACATGTGGCTATCGGCCAAGTTGGCTAAATGACATGGGGCTATCGACCAAGTTGGCTAAATGACATGGGGCTATCGACCAAGTTGGCTAAATGACATGGGGCTATCGACCAAGTTGGCTAAATGACATGGGGTTATCATCGACCAAGTTGGCTAAATGACATGGGGCTATCGACCAAGTTGGCTAAATGACATGGGGCTATCGACCAAGTTGGCTAAATGACATGGGGCTATCGACCAAGTTGGCTAAATGACATGGGGCTATCGACCAAGTTGGCTAAATGACATGGGGCTATCGACCAAGTTGGCTAAATGACATGGGGCTATCGACCAAGTTGGCTAAATGCCTTGGGGCTACCGGCCATGTTGGCTAAATGCCTTGGGGCTATCGGCCAAAATCAAAAGAAAAAAGTCGTGAGCTGATTTTGTGTTTTTCTTTAATGACGTTACAATGACTAAAACTTCAATGTATTAAGTATTAATTTATCAAGGTCAGTAGGCTATACTCAGTTAATTACAATAAATTATTAATCTATATCGTCCATTTTTAGAAGAAGATGAAATTTGATGACATTTCGAATTACTCAGCTGTTTCTTACTTGGACATTGGCAGCCATTAGTTGAGCACTTTGGTGTGCAATTACATCGAGTTTTTCCATGTCCTCTGGTCAATTATAATTGGCTCGACTGTTGCAAGTGATATTTAAAACCCATTATATTAACTTCACCGCCGTCTCTCTCTGTCTCTCTGTCGTTCTGTCGTCATCTCTCTCTCTCTGTCAGAAATGACCCACTTCCCGTGATCCGATCGAGCTGAAATTTGGCACAGGGATCCGTCTCACCTAACAATGCATCGTATCAAAATTTCAGATCGATCGAACGTACCGTAATTAAATTTATGCCTTTTTAGTTTATCCTTATATAACGTATGTAATTGAAACTCACTGTTTGTTATTGTTGTTTTTTTCACGGGATTATTCAGTCACGCGTTGACGCGACCCATCGAAGTACCGGCGTGCTTTTGTTTACATTTTACGTGTCACGCTGAGCTCGGTCAAGCGATCGGTTACCAGACTTCTCCCCCCAGGGTTGTGAAGCAAAGTTGAGTTAAGACAGATTCAGTCTGTAAATTTTTGTCGTGTTTGAAAATAATCAATACTGTTAGTTATGTCTCATATATAAGGGATTTATAGTCAAAAACTTTGTTTTTACGGGTTTGTTTTTTCAAAGATGCCAATTGTATCAGTTTCCCGTTCAGAATAGACAACTCACGTCTGCAATATAGCTGTTTGATAAAATCATGTTCTTATCCTAGCTTGTAGAAAGCGCCATCGACGTTCAAGACAATTGTCAGGATGCTCGTGGATCGCTGAGACCTCTTTCAACATCCGCAATCTGGTATACGGATGCATCCAATATCTCCAATTTTAAATGCGTGTAGAGAGAAAGCATTGAAAAGTTACATATGAAAAATGAAATCTAGCTTGTCCATTAGTCCGAGAACTGTCTGCGTTTTCCGTCTACAAAACTTTCACCTATTGGAGGAATAAAGTCCTATAAACAGGAATATTTTTTTATTAGGACCATAGCTTCCATTTATTGGACACATCACAAACAAACAAACAAACAAACATGAAATTGCTGTTCGATCATTGTCCAATGATCCCCCCCCCCTATTTTTTCCAATCCCCCATTTGTTCCATCTTCTGAATGAAATATCGTGTTCCCTCTGTTCCCCAGGGTTCCTCGCTGCCAGCGACTCGGCCGTACCGTGTTCCATCATGATCGACACTGCCCGCTGGCTGGGTCAGTTGGCTGACCAATCTCTACGTGACGGGGACATTGTGAGTACACGAGTTCTAAACTGTTGGGACAAGATATTTAAACATTAAGCAGGATGAAAAGAGCTAAAGTGAAACCGGTGTGTGTGTGTGGAATGCTTTGTGTGGACTAGTAAAATAATATGTTATTGTGTGTGTATGCGTATGTGTTTGTGTATGTACGTATGTTTATGTTTATGTCTTAGTGTCTGTGTTAGCGTGTGTATGTGTGTGTGTGTGTGTGTGTGTGTGTGTGTGTGTGTGTGTGTGTGTGTGTGTGTGTGTGTGTGTGTGTGTGTGTGTGTGTGTGTGTGTGTGTGTGTGTGTGTGTGTGTGTGTGTGTGTGTGTGTGGTTTAGGGTAACGGGTTGCATCAAGACGTTTCTGTGATATTCTCAAGGGGGGGGGGCGAGGTTGTCTCCCTTTAATTTGTGCATCGTTAACTCCCCTGGGCCGATAAAAAGATGCAATTCTGGGCGAGAAATGGAGTAATTATTATAACATGCTAATTTATTAGACGTTGATATTTATATATAAACATGCTAATTTATTGACCTGTGACGTATATTTATTGATTAGAATGCTCAAAATATGTACTTATACGTTGGACAGTTCAGGATATTTATCTATTAGAAAACTGAAATATTTCATTTGACAGCGCAACATTACGTCTGGGTTGCTCGCCAAACAACAGTTATGCATCGTGTGTTATATAGCAATCATATCTGCTGTGCGACCAAGTCATGTCAGAGGCCTCACTAGGGTTGGTGTCACTCCCTTACGACTTAACCCATAGAACTCCTCCGAATCTTCCAGTGCCAACTAAAGGAAACATCACTTGTTAGTGTCACCCTCCTATGATGGTGTCATCCGATGCGGTCCGCACCCCCTAGTGACGCCGTTAAGAAATGTAAAGCTATTTGTACTCATTTATTTTAAAAAGTGATGCTGACTCAATCAGTCACTCATACACTCAATCAGTCACTCATACACTCAATCAGTCACTCATACACTCAATCAGTCACTCATACACTCAATCAGTCACTCATACACTCAATCAGTCACTCATACACTCAATCAGTCACTCATACACTCAATCAGTCACTCATACACTCAATCAGTCACTCATACACTCAATCAGTCACTCATACACTCAATCAGTCACTCATACACTCAATCAGTCACTCAATCAGTCACTCATACACTCAATCAGTCACTCATACACTCAATCAGTCACTCATACACTCAATCAAACATGAAATACGTAAATCCTCATCAAACTAGAAATTAATTCACCTGTGTCAATGATCTCTTTTTCTTAACTTGAAATTAAACAGTTCGTTTCCCCTCTCTGAAGTATCGAATTATGTCGCTAAAGTTTAACACAATCTTATATATCTTAACATATTCTAGACATATTCTGAGCTGTGTCTGAGTATTGCCTAAAAACATTCAGACGCACATCCGAATATATATCTAAGTATAGCCTTAAAACATTCAGACGCACATCTGAATATATCTAAATCCATATCAGCTATCCCACCAACGCCCGCGCCGTGTTTATTAATTACGCCACTCGTATATGATTACTGGGACAGACCCTTGTAAATGGTCAGCCAAGGGGAGACTACTAACAGATCAATAGTATTGAAGCGCTCACGACAAGGGCACTTAAACAAATACCGCCCACCTCTCTTTGCCCCGTATTAGTAATCAGTAGTTACAAAAATATCTAAATTGTGAAATATAAAATGAGGATGGGTTGCAGAGAGCTTTCAGCTGGTCCAGTTTTAGATTGTCAACAATGGCACCATGGGATTGGCTAAATTAAAGTTTACAAGACGCTGAAATATGATGTAACAAAATCCTCTCTCATATCGTGGCTTTTGTGGCTAAGCTCCAATCTAAGCCATGTTCTGACATCGAATGACAGAAATAGACTGGAAATCTTTTCAGAATGCTGAGGTCTCAATCTTAGCTCTTAAAGAATTCATTAATTTTTTTTTCTAAATCAGACATGATTTGAAGAAAAATGGCGTAGCAATCTTGATTTTTTTTTAAGACTGCAGGGATAAATAGGTGGATGGATGGATGGATGAATGGATGGATGGGCTGATGGATGAGTGGGTGGGTATTTTTTAACAACTAAGCAAGGACACAACTTTTTTCTTTTTTTTTCTTTTTCCTTTTTAAATTTTTTTTGTTCAAGCCACGTCTTTTCGTAAATGCGCCGCCTAAAATATCAACAGAGACGACAAACTCTCGAACCCAAATTAACAAGCAGAGAAAAAAATTATATAAAAAAAATACAAGTGACGTGATGTTACAAATGGTTACCATGACAAGTCCGTATCTCTCGTCCCAACAACGAAGATAACCAAAAGATTGGCAAAAGAAGACCTTGGGGCAGTTTAGCGTGTGGGTTGCCTGCCCCTAGCTACATCCAACTATATTTAGCGAATAATCCGGGCTATTTATAGCTACGTTCGACGCCCCCGATCTTTTAACGATTTTCCTCTTTTTAAGTGGCGAGAATTTGTCAAGGGCCAGAGACAAGGAGGATCAGACATGATAAAAATGGCGGTCACAAATGAGCTAGAAAATTAAATGATTTTTTGAAAATGGCAACTATTAAAACGAAAGCGATTTGACCGCAGGGATTTGGGAACGGACATGACGTCACTAGACAATAAATTTCAAATTGAGATGTCTGGTTTAAACAAATTACTGAAGAATATTCAAAACTGACAAGAGTAACAACATGAGTTCATTCAACATTGAAACAATAAAGCATAATAATACGAATAACAAAGTAGTAATAAAACATAAGGCAATTAATTCTAAATTTGAAATATAACACAAAGATATTTGAATACAACCCTCAGATAGACATAGGAATAAATAAACTTTTCTGATTCCGTAAGCAAGAACATACAAATGTTCGTTCTTCACGTCGTGGAATGAGTTGCTTGAGGAAACCAGGAAAACCAACACACTAATCATAGGGCTGTTAACGATTAATTTAAACTTGTGAAAAATTAACGGTTAATTGATCGTTAATTCGATTAAAGCCAAAAATTAAAATGAACGATGCCACAAGTAACACTTATTAAACGTTCTTGTTGAAAATCTAAATAACACTGGAATGTCTCTTTATATGTCATCTTTTAACCAACTACGCAAAAAGACAAGTGTGTTGACATTATTTGGTTCAAGTGATGAGCGGGTCTAATTGACAATATAACCAGCCGAGCTGAACAATCATTCACATGGAACTGAGGTAACTGGTATGCACAAAACGGTTTTGGCAAGAAATGACATTATCGGATATCGGTGTTCATTAAGTTTCCAACCTTTGTAGAGGGTTAATGGATTCAGGAACTTTCATCTCCATTTTTGTAACGCAGTAATTCATCAGAAGAGCTGTCGTCATTTTCTGTCTCCGAGTCATTACTGCCATTATCTTAATACGCTTTTCATTTGGGTTGATAAGTAGACGAAGTGTTAGAACCTTGTTACGCAAACTTTATCAACATTTTGAACATTCCCGTCAGTCAATAATTTAAAACCAAAATGTTCGTGTAATCGTCGGGAAATGCATTATTTATCGGCCGCTATTTTTTATTATTATTATTATTTTACATTTTGACTTCCAATAAACTGTAAGTGATGGGTCGGTTTATCGTTATAAAATATTTTAATCGCTATAATTTTTTAACGATTAATTAAGAAATTAATCGTTAATTTCCGCATCCCTACTATAACATTTAAAACTGGAATAAAAGTCAAAGACTAGACATAAACCACGGATAAGCGTAGGCCATAGGACACAATAATCTTATGTATAGAAAGAGCATCTGTAACAGATAAGATAAGAACTTTTAAAAAAATATTTTCAAAAAGTAAAAATTCGAAAACCCCGTCTACATCATGGCTCTAACCTCGAAACTCTTCATTGGTGGAGATTTGACACCGCACACATTTCATTGGCTAATAGTACGTCAGAGGGAGGGGGCACTGCACTGGGTATTATTTTGGTGGCTATGAACATAGCTGAAGTAACCTTACGGATCTTCAACGTAAAAGTAAATGACACTTATTGGGAAGAAAAATATTTCTAAATATTATTGATGTTATTGATTGTTAAATTTCGCAAAAATGTCAAAATTGTATCGATTTAATATACAAATTAATGGATTCTGTATTATTCCCCTGGGAACGCCGTAGTTATCCCTTTTCCCCATTATAAAACAAATAATGACATTATTGAAAGTGCCCCAAAAGCCGTGAGAACATGGAACACCCGTTGACGTCACCATAACGGCACTGGAATGTCTGAGATGTTCACATTGAATCTCCTCTTAAGGGAAACAATTTATGAGCAAATCTGAGAGCTTCGTCTGTTCCTGAAGGGCGGATTACGGTCCCTGAGGACAAGCACGCCTCCGTACTAATCCCCCCCCCCACAACCCATGTTGAGCTGTTAACACTTTACTACAGAGAGCTGAGGACAACGAAATCATCTTCATCAGTTTATTTGTAACTCACCACCCCGCCCCCCTATTTTTTCACACTCTCACAAAAATACTGATACAGATTAATTTCGTGTACTTCATAACGCTTGAAGATCTGACGCAAATGTTACATTTATGGGTGGTATCCTTGTATTTGAAAAGTTCTGGTCAGAATGTTACAATTGGAAACATCATTGTATAAGAACGTTCTGGTACGAATATTACATTTGGAAAAATCCTTGTTTTAGAAACTTTGACGAATAGGCTAATGGGATGAAATCCCTCACATGTCCATCGAAATCTCCAAAATTTGAAATCCAGGGTTTCTCTTCCACAGTCATCTCAGTAAATATTTGTTATGATCCTACACGTGTTGTTGTGTGTTTAACTGTGTTTGTAGCACTCTAGTCACTGGGAGGTCATCCAATTTTATCATTGGAAGCAACCTTTGAGAACGTTCAATCAGATATTACAGCGAATATTTCAAAGAATTAACGGTCTGGCAAATCGCTTCAAGAGCACGTAAAAAAAATGAATGACATTTATTTGTGCGACTATTCATGTTTTATCTCACAGAGATATGGATGAGAAATATAGTTTTCAAAATTACTTTGGCAATATTTTTGCATAATCAAGACATCATCCTAACACGGCTGTGGGCAAATATAAGGACATAACGCACCCCCCCCCCGGGACCAAGAACAGAATGTCATGATGGAAAGAGTTTCTCATTAAATATAAATATAAGGACATAACGCACCCCCTCCCCCGGGGGGACCTAGAACAGAATGTCATGATGGAAAGAGTTTCTCATTTCTGGAAGACTTATCTTTTTAAAGATAGTACAAGAAACTCATTTTCTCAGTGTTCTTAGCATCACCTTTACTGCTTGTAAATAAAGGGGGGGTGGAGGGTATGAAGGAGAAGGTGGTAGGGATGGCGTGTGAGGAAGGTGGTAGGGATGGAGTGTGAGGAAGGTGGTAGGGATGGCGTGTGAGGAATGTGGTAGGGATGGAGTGTGAGGAAGGTGGTAGAGGTGGAGTGTGAGGAAGGTGGTAGGGATGGCGTGAGAGGAAGGTGGTAGGGATGGCGTGTGAGGAAGGTGGTAGGGATGGAGTGTATGAGGAAGGTGGTAGAGATGGCGTGTGAGGAAGGTGGTAGGGATGGAGTGTGAGGAAGGTGGTAGAGGTGGAGTGTGAGGAAGGTGGTAGGGATGGAGTGAGAGGGAGGTGGTAGAGGTGGAGTGTGGAGAAGGTGGTGGGAGGTGAGTGGGGGGGGGGCAATATATAATTTTTTTTTAAATTATTCGCTAAAATAATTTTGTTATAAAATTAAGAAAAGAAAATTAAATAAAAAACTTTTATTCGTTTAGCCTTTCAAATAAAAAATTGTTGTGTTCCGTTGCAGGACTTCACGCTACAGATGATATTTTTTGACGGCGAGGAGGCGTTCAACACTTGGACGGCCCAGGACTCACTGTACGGATCACGTCATTTGGCCAACCTGTGGCAGGACTCATCGGACCGGAACGACCCGACGGTAGACAACTTACAGAATATTGTGAGTGTAACGTAATGGCAATGGATCAGTGCTGCGTGGCTTGGTTCTGACGGTTACTGGTTGGTGACATGCAAGTGTTGCTGACGTCATGGGTCAGTGCTGCTTGGCTTGGTTCTATGGTTACTGGTTGGTGACATGCAAGTGTTGCTGACGTCATGGGTCAGTGCTGCTTGGCTTGGTTATATGGTTACTGGTTGGTGACATGCAAGTGTTGCTGACGTCATGGGTCAGTGCTGCTTGGCTTGGTTCTATGATTACTGGTTGGTGACATGCAAGTGTTGCTGACGTCATGGGTCAGTGCTGCTTGGCTTGGTTATATGGTTACTGGTTGGTGACATGCAAGTGTTGCTGACGTCATGGGTCAGTGCTGCTTGGCTTGGTTATATGGTTACTGGTTGGTGACATGCAAGTGTTGCTGACGTCATGGGTCAGTGCTGCTTGGCTTGGTTATATGGTTACTGGTTGGTGACATGCAAGTGTTGCTGACGTCATGGGTCAGTGCTGCTTGGCTTGGTTCTGACGGTTACTGGTTGGTGACATGCAAGTGTTGCTGACGTCATGGGTCAGTGCTGCTTGGCTTGGTTATATGGTTACTGGTTGGTGACATGCAAGTGTTGCTGACGTCATGGGTCAGTGCTGCTTGGCTTGGTTATATGGTTACTGGTTGGTGACATGCAAGTGTTGCTGACGTCATGGGTCAGTGCTGCTTGGCTTGGTTCTATGATTACTGGTTGGTGACATGCAAGTGTTGCTGACGTCATGGGTCAGTGCTGCGTGGCTTGGTTCTATGATTACTGGTTGGTGACATGCAAGTGTTGCTGACGACATGGGTCAGTGCTGCGTGGCTTGGTTCTATGGTTACTGGTTGGTGACATGCAAGTGTTGCTGACGACATGGGTCAGTGCTGCGTGGCTTGGTTCTATGGTTACTGGTTGGTGACATGCAAGTGTTGCTGACGTCTGAAATCTTATCTTTAGATTGAGCGATGTATTGACTGTAAGAGAGAAATTTTTGTGTAAAAAATGAGAGCCTTTGACAACTTTTAATTTAAATAATTTCATTTATAATAATAATAATAATCATAATAATAATACTTTATGAACATTTAATCTAGTATAGAAAAAAAATATTGGAGAAACTCGCAAGACTCAAAGAATATTCCCCCACCACCAATTTTCGCTTTAAGCTGCGCGGCAGCGCAGATATCTGACCGACGCTGCGCAGCAGTTTAGAATTACAGCGCAGCAAATTTTGTATACTCTTGCAAAAAAAAAGGATGCTGTGCAATTTTGCACACACGTTATTTTACTTTGCACACGGACCACTGAACCCTAGAGGGAACATTGCACACCACCACCACTTTTTCAGGAAAAATTATGGTCGAAAACCACGTATAGGAGGTGGACCAGTCTTTTCTACGCCAATAAGAAATAGTCTTAAATAGAGAACTAAAATGAAATCAGGTCTAGAAAGTCTTAAAATTAGAAGGTGAAATCGTTTTAAATGCATCTCTAGATATGGTCTTAAATACATCTCTAGATATGGTCTTAAATACAGCTCTAGAAAAAGTCGTAAATAGAGCTCCAGAAATAGTTAATAATGCAGCTCTAGAAATAGTCTTCAATACTTGTCAAGAAAGCCGTTGTTACAAAACATCATCTTCTCTCGTCTTATCCTGTCACTTTTAAAAAGCAGATCTTATAAATCATTGTATAGTAGAAAATATCCGGGAATCTTGTGTCTTTATCGAGAACAACCCAGTTAAAATACCAATAATGAACCCGAGAACAACAGTAGGAAAAAAACAGCAAGTAAATTGTAGTTGAAATGTGTTAAACTAAATATATTTTGACGACGAAGACAAAATAATGGCACATGCCAGATAGATTGACTGCTGGGTATAGAGTATAGATTTACATACTGCTTGAAAGACTGACGAACTGTGGACAGATTGAAAGACCACAGGTTAGATTGAAAGACCGCTGCATGGATAGATTGACACGCCCCTATATGTTGACAAAATGTTGGATGACAGATAGATTTACCGAATGCTGGATAGATTGACATAATGCAGGATAGATTGAAAAAAATGTTAGATTGATTTTCAGATTGTTGTAAAAATTGACGTAATGCAGGATAGATTGCAGGATAGATTGCTTGAACTCTGGTAAGAATGTCGAATGGTCTGTCGTTGGACAGAATGCTAAATTTGAATGGCCTGTCCGACATCCAGGTTTCCAGCACAAACGTATCGCTGACGCCTTCCATTTAATTCTGCTAAGATACCAGACTACCCGGAAGTTACATTTAATACCAGGTGAATAATTAAAGATGCAACAACGAAAAATGTTCGGCGTTGAAATTGGAGACGAAAAAAACGTGTGAGACTGAGTTACATAGCTGCGGGGCATCATTGATTTTAACTTGGCGTTTTCCATGCACGGCAGTTCGTTAAATAGCAAGAGATTTCCGCCAACAGCCTGCAATGTTAGTGACTTACGGCGTGATTATGAGTTTTAACCAACAACAAAATTGTATAAAGAAGGAATTTCCAAGGCAGAGGACAATGGCATAAAGGGAGATAAGAGAATGAATTTCCTCGACATCCGTCTAATAACTACAAATTATAATAATTTTAAATGCTAATTATGTTTAAAATAACTAGTTATTAATTTTAGATAATAATTTCTCATTTTTATTTTTAGAATTTTCAACGAAAACGGATATTAGCCTTTATTATATAGTATTAATTCCATTCACAAAAATGGATATAATTAAAGATTTATTTATGTTTGATACTTATAGATATGTATTTAAATGAGTCATGTCCTGTCCCTAACTATCGATGCAGGTCTGAAGATTTATTACATCTACGGACACCCCGTGTTCCCCGACTCCCCATGTTCCCCTACTCCCCATGTTCCCCGACTCCCCGTGTTCCCCGACTCCCCGTGTTCCCCGAATCCCCATTTTCCCCGACACCCTGTGTTCCCCGACTCCCCATGTTCCCCGACACCCTGTGTTCCCCGACTCCCCATGTTCCCCGACACCCCGTGTTCCCCGACACCCTGTGTTCCCCGACTCCCCATGTTCCCCGACTCCCCCCCCCCTCCACTCACACCAATGCGAGTATCGCCACGCCCCTCTCTGCTCGCGGTCCTTGTACCAAGTAACACAAAGAAATGGAAACGTCACACATTTTAGGTTTGAAATGAATCCATTCGATCTGCAGAGTTTAAATACAGCCTTGCGCTGAATGACCCTTGACCTTTAGTACCACCCATGCCAATGCGGTCAACTTCAGGCACTCCCTCTCGCTCCCTCCCCACCTTTTAATGACTTTCCCATTTAGCGATACAATACCCATACAGTTGAGCCTCTTATTCTACTCTACCGTAAAAAATTAATGGCTGACGGCGTATGCGTAGCCTCCAATTTCTATCAAGTAATTTACGGAACAAACGCCGTGTTATTTTATTCTCCATGCCGACAAGAGAAGATAATCACTTGGGTGCATAGTTATAAATAGAATGTTTAATTTCAAAGCTTACTCATCGAGTCTGATGCTCCAGGGGGAGATTTTGTTTTTTAATTATTGAAAGTGACCTTCAAGGAATGATCTTAGGACTCTAGCAATGAAGTAGTAATAAGTCTGACAAGACAAAGTAAACCTCTATAGTAATAAGTCTGACAAGACAAAATCAAGTTCTACAGTAATAAGTCTGACAAGACAAAGTAAAGTTCTACAGTAATAAGTCTGACAAGACAAAGTAAAGCTCTATAGTAATAAGTCTGACAAGACAAAAATCAAGTTCTACAGTAATAAGTCTGACAAGACAAAGTAAAGTTCTACAGTAATAAGTCTGACAAGACAAAGTAAAGCTCTATAGTAATAAGTCTGTAAAGACAGTGTCTAGTTCTATAGTAATAAGTCTGACAAGACAAAGTAAAGTTCTACAGTAATAAGTCTGACAAGACAAAGTAAAGTTCCATCTGGTCGTGAATAACAAATTGAATTACAGACACAATAAATAAAATCATTTGTTTAAAAGTGCAATGCGCGGTCAATAACCTCGATGATAGAAACGCTGGTACAGAGATTATGTACGGTTTAGTGTCGCCTAGCATTTATGACGTCATGAGAACGGATCAGTGTACTTAGTTGGGCACAGTTAAGTCGCTAAACAAGCCTAGCAGCCGAATGTTTTTGTAGGAGTCCATTAACTGTTTGCTAATTTAGGTTTGATTTGTTTGCAATGAAACGATTTTTATCACGTTTTTGGTACATTTCAAGGAGTCTGTGTGTGTGTGTATGTGTGTGTTTTGCAGTGGCGTCACTAAGGGGGGCGGGGGGGGCGGGCCGCCCCGGGTGACACCCATCAGGGGGTGACACCCGAGCCTAAAATTTTACTGTGTACGATTTTATGTCAGAAAACAAAAGATGACACATTTTTTAATCTAGAAAGAAATTAAGAAATACAATGAAATACGTGAAACGTGAAAATTCTTATTAAAAAATATCAGTTAACTTGCAATAATAAAACAGTCCCAACACACGAACAACATTAAAACAAATTAGGAAAAAAAGCAAAGAAATAGTCGCAGCAGAGAGATCTTTAAAAAACGGCTGGAATGAAATAGGCAGTGTCTTCTGCTTTAAAAGATATAAAGCCATGAACGATTCCCACCTCACGAATCCCTCCACCACAGTGGGGTGGGGGGAATACGATTTTTATCACCCCCCCCCCTAAAGAAAAAAAATCAAATGATGGGTTTTCTTTGTTGATGTTTTTCTTGAGGAAAATTATGACTTCCATGTCTTTGAGTTAATATTTTGTATATATATATTAATTAAAGGCGTGAAAGCATAGATATGCATGTTTATATACAGGTAGTCCTCCGGTTACGACGGTCCCATACCGACTTACGCTGTTTAGTGCTTACGAACGCGCCCCCTTAAAGAATAGTATTACGCGTTATTCCGTATTTTAAAAAAATAATTCATGAGGTAACGAATTCTTTTCTCTATTTGAAATAACAAAAATTATTGAAAAATATGTATGATTATTATTTCAACCAACAACTTTCGTTTGCGAATTTTTCAAATGGCGAAGTTTTCAATCAAGTCAATAAAGCTGAGTAAGCTTATAAGTTCTTTTTCAATGCTCATTAGAGAGAGCATATTCAGCCTTTTTCGTCCCATGCAAATTCTCATTATATATTCTTTTCAACTTTGAAAAGGATCGCTCTCAGCCCTCAGCTGCAGTTTGATGTCATCATTGAAAGATAGATGCGAAGTGCGATGTGTACATTTGTAAAGGACTGTGTGAAATATAGCTCATTCAAAAGCAGAATTTTTTTTAGCTCTGTGCAAGTTTTTTGAGTTTCGCTTTGTTCTAATTCCTTTTCCTAACCCTGAGCCTGGGGCTGGACAATAACTTTTTTAAGAGTTCTGAAAATTGGACTAATTCTGAAGGTAAGCAGTCTTCGAAATCACGCATGAACCTACATGTGGAAGAAAATTAGAAGCCCCAAGCCTAGTGCTCTTTGTGGGTCTTCCCGGAAGACCCCTTTAGCCATCTGGCCACCAAAGGGACGTAACAGCTGAGGACCCCCCCCCCAAAAAAAAAGCGGTCGCTTGTGAAGCGGCCACCTGGGCATCCAGGACATACAGTCGAAGATGCCTCCCACTAAGTTGCCCTCACAAGGAGCTGGTGGAATTTCCTACTACGACCCGCTACAACTTTGGCGCCATCCCGGCAAAGCACACGGGTCTCCATGGTTAGGACCGCCGCAGACCGGGTGATCATCAAATACCTACCTAGGGTGCAACCCCCACTGGAAGGTTTCCTCAGAGCTGGCGTCCAATGCGCTCTTCGCGGCACTTTTTGGTCATCCGTACAAGCGCTCCTGGCCCTAAACCGGCACCGCTCGATGGCATTGCTAGTAAATTGAGGGGGGACGAAACGGTTGCTTCGGATTTACCCGACCCCTTCTTCGAAATCACTTGAATGTTCTTCCATTAACTTGGCTGCTGCCCATCGGGTGGCGAAAATGCTGAGCTCAGTTAGGTTTGTAAGAAAGCCAAATTTCTCATGGATGTATTTATATGCACCTAACCAATGTTGTAGGGCTTAAGAAAGTTTGTCAATGATTACCAGAAATACCTCAATCTTGAATTTTTTCTCCAGGAGAATGCTGTTTTGTTGATGTCACTTTATCAAACTGACGCTTTCTTTTTTGTTTGATAGTATTGAAGATTGTTAACACTGTTTTTACCACGGACTTTTCCTTTCCTTTGTCTTCATAGGAATAAAATTAAGAATGCTATTTTTTAACAAACTCAATGAGAGACTTCCTTTCTAAAATTGTTTCCCAAATTTCAAGTAAAATAGCGACTTCCAGTTGTTCAATTTCCTTTAGAAATCCTTCTTCTTCAAGTCGGCAGTCACGTGGCTGATTTTCATTCGTTGCTAATTCTTCTAGTGCTGCGATATTCTCATTGTATGAGCTTTTAACAGACCTTACAGCATAATGTCAGGCTGACCATCTTGTGTCAGACAAGGCTTTGTTAGCATGTATCAATTTCATGTTTTTGAAGTACCTGTCAACGAGGAGTAGATGCAACAAGTCGGGTATAAAGATTTTGCAGAAGACAAAAAATCTGACCGCAGTAGGACAACCTGCTGATCTTTTCCCAACCAAATTAAAGGAATGAGCTGTGCACGTCACATAATGAGCTACAATGCACTTCTCACGAAGTTTCCTGGTTTCCGTTATACTTCCTACTCATTTGCAGCATTGCCGTATGACTGTCCAAGGCATTTTCAGGGATTCGTACAAACATAATGGCCTGCATCTTTATTATACACTATAATTCATAAAAAGTTTGGGGGCCCTTAAATTATTGGGGGCTTTACCCCGTTCAGCACCCCCCCCCTTTTAATCCGCCATAGGGGTCCACGCATCTGTGACGATGTGGTACGAGGAGGGGGGTGTTTAAGAAATGTGACGTCACATCAAAAACGCGAAACTTTAAATAAAAGTTCCAGTTAAATATTTGATTGCTTACCATTTATTTAATTACGTTTTCAATTACTTCACGCGTGTTACGATATTACAGTGCAGACTTACCCTAAATACATATTTAAATGACAAAAAATAATTTGCAACATGCTAACTTTTATTGAGAAAATACGGCTTGGGTGAGGGGTGTCAAAGATTTGTGACGTCATATAGTAAAAAAGGGGTGGGGTCTAAGTTTTGTGACAAAGTATGACGCTGGGGGAGTGTGGGGTAAAAATCGGCAACCTCGCGTGACGTCATTTATGGATGGCCCCTTCAGTCGTGAAGGGGTGACACCATGAGCTACCGCCCCGGGTGACACCAACCCTAGTGACGCCTCTGGTGTTTGGTGTGTGTGTTTGGTGTGTGTGTTTGTGTGTCTGTAAAAAACCATGGCAATATTCGTACATCTCTAAACATGACAATATCCAAATTTGATAGAACAGCTCCGACATCTCTAAACATGACAATATCCAAATTTGATAGAACAGCTCCGACATCTCTAAACATGACAATATCCAAATTTGATAGAACAGCTCCGACATCTCTAAACATGACAATATCCAAATTTGATAGAACAGCTCCGACATCTCTAAACATGACAATATCCAAATTTGATAGAACAGCTCCGACATCTCTAAACATGACAATATCCAAATTTGATAGAATAGCTCCGACATCTCTAAACATGACAATATCCAAATTTGATAGAACAGCTCCGACATCTCTAAACATGACAATATCCAAATTTGATAGAACAGCTCCGACATCTCTAAACATGACAATATCCAAATTTGATAGAATAGCTCCGACATCTCTAAACATGACAATATCCAAATTTGATAGAACAGCTCCGACATCTCTAAACATGACAATATCCAAATTTGATAGAACAGCTCCGACATATCTAAACATGACAATATCCAAATTTGATAGAACAGCTCCGACATCTCTAAACATGACAATATCCAAATTTGATAGAACAGCTCCGACATCTCTAAACATGACAATATCCAAATTTGATAGAACAGCTCCGACATCTCTAAACATGACAATATCCAAATTTGATAGAACAGCTCCGACATCTCTAAACATGACAATATCCAAATTTGATAGAACAGCTCGGACATCTCTAAACATGACAATATCCAAATTTGATAGAACAGCTCGGACATTTCTAAACATGACAATATCCAAATTTGATAGAACAGCTCGGACATCTCTAAACATGACAATATCCAAATTTGATAGAACAGCTCCGACATATCTAAACATGACAATATCCAAATTTGATAGAACAGCTCGGACATCTCTAAACATGACAATATCCAAATTTGATAGAACAGCTCGGACATCTCTAAACATGACAATATCCAAATTTGATAGAACAGCTCGGACATCTCTAAACATGACAATATCCAAATTTGATAGAACAGCTCCGACATCTCTAAACATGACAATATCCAAATTTGATAGAACAGCTCCGACATCTCTAAACATGACAATATCCAAATTTGATAGAACAGCTCGGACATCTCTAAACATGACAATATCCAAATTTGATAGAACAGCTCGGACATCTCTAAACATGACAATATCCAAATTTGATAGAACAGCTCCGACATCTCTAAACATGACAATATCCAAATTTGATAGAACAGCTCCGACATCTCTAAACATGACAATATCCAAATTTGATAGAACAGCTCCGACATCTCTAAACATGACAATATCCAAATTTGATAGAACAGCTCCGACATCTCTAAACATGACAATATCCAAATTTGATAGAACAGCTCCGACATCTCTAAACATGACAATATCCAAATTTGATAGAACAGCTCCGACATCTCTAAACATGACAATATCCAAATTTGATAGAACAGCTCCGACATCTCTAAACATGACAATATCCAAATTTGATAGAACAGCTCCGACATCTCTAAACATGACAATATCCAAATTTGATAGAACAGCTCCGACATCTCTAAACATGACAATATCCAAATTTGATAGAACAGCTCCGACATCTCTAAACATGACAATATCCAAATTTGATAGAACAGCTCCGACATCTCTAAACATGACAATATCCAAATTTGATAGAACAGCTCCGACATCTCTAAACATGACAATATCCAAATTTGATAGAACAGCTCCGACATCTCTAAACATGACAATATCCAAATTTGATAGAACAGCTCCGACATCTCTAAACATGACAATATCCAAATTTGATAGAACAGCTCCGACATCTCTAAACATGACAATATCCAAATTTGATAGAACAGCTCCGACATCTCTAAACATGACAATATCCAAATTTGATAGAACAGCTCCGACATCTCTAAACATGACAATATCCAAATTTGATAGAACAGCTCCGACATCTCTAAACATGACAATATCCAAATTTGATAGAACAGCTCGGACATCTCTAAACATGACAATATCCAAATTTGATAGAACAGCTCCGACATCTCTAAACATGACAATATCCAAATTTGATAGAACAGCTCGGACATCTCTAAACATGACAATATCCAAATTTGATAGAACAGCTCCGACATCTCTAAACATGACAATATCCAAATTTGATAGAACAGCTCGACATCTCTAAACATGACAATATCCAAATTTGATAGAACAGCTCCGACATCTCTAAACATGACAATATCCAAATTTGATAGAACAGCTCCGACATCTCTAAACATGACAATATCCAAATTTGATAGAACAGCTCGGACATCTCTAAACATGACAATATCCAAATTTGATAGAACAGCTCGGACATCTCTAAACATGACAATATCCAAATTTGATAGAACAGCTCCGACATCTCTAAACATGACAATATCCAAATTTGATAGAACAGCTCCGACATCTCTAAACATGACAATATCCAAATTTGATAGAACAGCTCCGACATCTCTAAACATGACAATATCCAAATTTGATAGAACAGCTCGGACATCTCTAAACATGACAATATCCAAATTTGATAGAACAGCTCCGACATCTCTAAACATGACAATATCCAAATTTGATAGAACAGCTCCGACATCTCTAAACATGACAATATCCAAATTTGATAGAACAGCTCCGACATCTCTAAACATGACAATATCCAAATTTGATAGAACAGCTCGGACATCTCTAAACATGACAATATCCAAATTTGATAGAACAGCTCCGACATCTCTAAACATGACAATATCCAAATTTGATAGAACAGCTCCGACATCTCTAAACATGACAATATCCAAATTTGATAGAACAGCTCCGACATCTCTAAACATGACAATATCCAAATTTGATAGAACAGCTCCGACATCTCTAAACATGACAATATCCAAATTTGATAGAACAGCTCCGACATCTCTAAACATGACAATATCCAAATTTGATAGAACAGCTCCGACATCTCTAAACATGACAATATCCAAATTTGATAGAACAGCTCCGACATCTCTAAACATGACAATATCCAAATTTGATAGAACAGCTCCGACATCTCTAAACATGACAATATCCAAATTTGATAGAACAGCTCCGACATCTCTAAACATGACAATATCCAAATTTGATAGAACAGCTCCGACATCTCTAAACATGACAATATCCAAATTTGATAGAACAGCTCGGACATCTCTAAACATGACAATATCCAAATTTGATAGAACAGCTCGGACATCTCTAAACATGACAATATCCAAATTTGATAGAACAGCTCGGACATCTCTAAACATGACAATATCCAAATTTGATAGAACAGCTCCGACATCTCTAAACATGACAATATCCAAATTTGATAGAACAGCTCGGACATCTCTAAACATGACAATATCCAAATTTGATAGAACAGCTCGGACATCTCTAAACATGACAATATCCAAATTTGATAGAACAGCTCGGACATCTCTAAACATGACAATATCCAAATTTGATAGAACAGCTCCGACATCTCTAAACATGACAATATCCAAATTTGATAGAACAGCTCCGACATCTCTAAACATGACAATATCCAAATTTGATAGAACAGCTCGGACATCTCTAAACATGACAATATCCAAATTTGATAGAACAGCTCGGACATCTCTAAACATGACAATATCCAAATTTGATAGAACAGCTCCGACATCTCTAAACATGACAATATCCAAATTTGATAGAACAGCTCCGACATCTCTAAACATGACAATATCCAAATTTGATAGAACAGCTCCGACATCTCTAAACATGACAATATCCAAATTTGATAGAACAGCTCCGACATCTCTAAACATGACAATATCCAAATTTGATAGAACAGCTCGGACATCTCTAAACATGACAATATCCAAATTTGATAGAACAGCTCCGACATCTCTAAACATGACAATATCCAAATTTGATAGAACAGCTCCGACATCTCTAAACATGACAATATCCAAATTTGATAGAACAGCTCCGACATCTCTAAACATGACAATATCCAAATTTGATAGAACAGCTCGGACATCTCTAAACATGACAATATCCAAATTTGATAGAACAGCTCCGACATCTCTAAACATGACAATATCCAAATTTGATAGAACAGCTCGGACATCTCTAAACATGACAATATCCAAATTTGATAGAACAGCTCCGACATCTCTAAACATGACAATATCCAAATTTGATAGAACAGCTCCGACATCTCTAAACATGACAATATCCAAATTTGATAGAACAGCTCCGACATCTCTAAACATGACAATATCCAAATTTGATAGAACAGCTCGGACATCTCTAAACATGACAATATCCAAATTTGATAGAACAGCTCCGACATCTCTAAACATGACAATATCCAAATTTGATAGAACAGCTCCGACATCTCTAAACATGACAATATCCAAATTTGATAGAACAGCTCGGACATCTCTAAACATGACAATATCCAAATTTGATAGAACAGCTCCGACATCTCTAAACATGACAATATCCAAATTTGATAGAACAGCTCCGACATCTCTAAACATGACAATATCCAAATTTGATAGAACAGCTCCGACATCTCTAAACATGACAATATCCAAATTTGATAGAACAGCTCGGACATCTCTAAACATGACAATATCCAAATTTGATAGAACAGCTCGGACATCTCTAAACATGACAATATCCAAATTTGATAGAACAGCTCCGACATCTCTAAACATGACAATATCCAAATTTGATAGAACAGCTCCGACATCTCTAAACATGACAATATCCAAATTTGATAGAACAGCTCCGACATCTCTAAACATGACAATATCCAAATTTGATAGAACAGCTCCGACATCTCTAAACATGACAATATCCAAATTTGATAGAACAGCTCGGACATCTCTAAACATGACAATATCCAAATTTGATAGAACAGCTCGGACATCTCTAAACATGACAATATCCAAATTTGATAGAACAGCTCCGACATCTCTAAACATGACAATATCCAAATTTGATAGAACAGCTCGGACATCTCTAAACATGACAATATCCAAATTTGATAGAACAGCTCGGACATCTCTAAACATGACAATATCCAAATTTGATAGAACAGCTCGGACATCTCTAAACATGACAATATCCAAATTTGATAGAACAGCTCCGACATCTCTAAACATGACAATATCCAAATTTGATAGAACAGCTCCGACATCTCTAAACATGACAATATCCAAATTTGATAGAACAGCTCCGACATCTCTAAACATGACAATATCCAAATTTGATAGAACAGCTCCGACATCTCTAAACATGACAATATCCAAATTTGATAGAACAGCTCCGACATCTCTAAACATGACAATATCCAAATTTGATAGAACAGCTCCGACATCTCTAAACATGACAATATCCAAATTTGATAGAACAGCTCCGACATCTCTAAACATGACAATATCCAAATTTGATAGAACAGCTCCGACATCTCTAAACATGACAATATCCAAATTTGATAGAACAGCTCCGACATCTCTAAACATGACAATATCCAAATTTGATAGAACAGCTCCGACATCTCTAAACATGACAATATCCAAATTTGATAGAACAGCTCCGACATCTCTAAACATGACAATATCCAAATTTGATAGAACAGCTCGGACATCTCTAAACATGACAATATCCAAATTTGATAGAACAGCTCGGACATCTCTAAACATGACAATATCCAAATTTGATAGAACAGCTCCGACATCTCTAAACATGACAATATCCAAATTTGATAGAACAGCTCCGACATCTCTAAACATGACAATATCCAAATTTGATAGAACAGCTCGACATCTCTAAACATGACAATATCCAAATTTGATAGAACAGCTCCGACATCTCTAAACATGACAATATCCAAATTTGATAGAACAGCTCCGACATCTCTAAACATGACAATATCCAAATTTGATAGAACAGCTCCGACATCTCTAAACATGACAATATCCAAATTTGATAGAACAGCTCCGACATCTCTAAACATGACAATATCCAAATTTGATAGAACAGCTCGGACATCTCTAAACATGACAATATCCAAATTTGATAGAACAGCTCGGACATCTCTAAACATGACAATATCCAAATTTGATAGAACAGCTCCGACATCTCTAAACATGACAATATCCAAATTTGATAGAACAGCTCCGACATCTCTAAACATGACAATATCCAAATTTGATAGAACAGCTCCGACATCTCTAAACATGACAATATCCAAATTTGATAGAACAGCTCGGACATCTCTAAACATGACAATATCCAAATTTGATAGAACAGCTCCGACATCTCTAAACATGACAATATCCAAATTTGATAGAACAGCTCCGACATCTCTAAACATGACAATATCCAAATTTGATAGAACAGCTCCGACATCTCTAAACATGACAATATCCAAATTTGATAGAACAGCTCGGACATCTCTAAACATGACAATATCCAAATTTGATAGAACAGCTCCGACATCTCTAAACATGACAATATCCAAATTTGATAGAACAGCTCGGACATCTCTAAACATGACAATATCCAAATTTGATAGAACAGCTCCGACATCTCTAAACATGACAATATCCAAATTTGATAGAACAGCTCCGACATCTCTAAACATGACAATATCCAAATTTGATAGAACAGCTCCGACATCTCTAAACATGACAATATCCAAATTTGATAGAACAGCTCGGACATCTCTAAACATGACAATATCCAAATTTGATAGAACAGCTCCGACATCTCTAAACATGACAATATCCAAATTTGATAGAACAGCTCGGACATTTCTAAACATGACAATATCCAAATTTGATAGAACAGCTCCGACATCTCTAAACATGACAATATCCAAATTTGATAGAACAGCTCGGACATCTCTAAACATGACAATATCCAAATTTGATAGAACAGCTCGGACATTTCTAAACATGACAATATCCAAATTTGATAGAACAGCTCCGACATCTCTAAACATGACAATATCCAAATTTGATAGAACAGCTCCGACATCTCTAAACATGACAATATCCAAATTTGATAGAACAGCTCGGACATCTCTAAACATGACAATATCCAAATTTGATAGAACAGCTCCGACATCTCTAAACATGACAATATCCAAATTTGATAGAACAGCTCGGACATGTCTAAACATGACAATATCCAAATTTGATAGAACAGCTCCGACATCTCTAAACATGACAATATCCAAATTTGATAGAACAGCTCGGACATCTCTAAACATGACAATATCCAAATTTGATAGAACAGCTCCGACATCTCTAAACATGACAATATCCAAATTTGATAGAACAGCTCCGACATCTCTAAACATGACAATATCCAAATTTGATAGAACAGCTCCGACATCTCTAAACATGACAATATCCAAATTTGATAGAACAGCTCCGACATCTCTAAACATGACAATATCCAAATTTGATAGAACAGCTCCGACATCTCTAAACATGACAATATCCAAATTTGATAGAACAGCTCGGACATCTTTTGACAAGACATCAAAACGTAGTTAACACAAATCTTCAAGGTCAAAATACATTAGTAAGCCAATTATATTCAGATATCAAGGCCTTTGGGAACAAGCTGCAACTTTTTCAAAGTCAAAAGCAACTTACTCAAATGCAACCTTATACCACACATTCCCCTAACTACAGGAAATTATGACAAGTTTCCCAGAAAGAAGCTTCAATGAGCAAATGCAGAGGTATGTTGCAGATATCACATCCCTGGCTGATGAATTTTAAAGATACTTTCAGAACTTTGCAACTATTGAAAAGGACATCATGTTATTTTCTTCACCTTTCTCTGCTGACCCTGATAATTCTCAAGGCAATCTGCAGATGGAACTCATTGAGTTACAAAGTGATAATGAAATCGGCAGCTGACAACAACAGCTTTCTCTCAACGACTTTTACCTACAGCTGGATGAAAGTGAGATATAAAGAGATTCGAACATTTGCTAAGAAAATACTCAGCTTTTTTAGCTCGACTTGTGTGAGCAGACATTTTCAGTTATGAATTTTAACAAGAATCGTGTGAGGACGAGAATAAGTGACTCTCACCTACGTGATATCACACCTATCAAAATCAGTGGCATTGAACCGGACCTCAACTATTTACTGCATTCAAGATCTCAGTTTCACCCTTCACATTAAAATTTTGCGATAAAAACTTCTCACCTATGTCATCATATATAGACTATATATTTACGCTCAATTATCTTTGACTGCGTCACGCCTAACGCTAAGGGACATCACTCTGCTTTTTTTAAAATTGAAAATATGGACTTAAAATCATAATCATTTTGGTTTTCAGATTAACATTAACCAAACAACGCACGAACCTTTGACGTCAGCATTTGTGTTGTAAACAGTGCTGACTGACTCAAAAAGTTGTTTTTTGGTGCAGTAATTTGGTGCGCTGCTTTCTAAAATTAGTAAAAAAAATCGTGTTGTGAATTGTGATTAGCACTGTAAAAAAATATTATATAAATATTTTGTGTACATTTCAGAAATATTTCGGATTTATCGTACAAGGATAAGTTACTTCGGCTTTTGACCCCCCAAAAAAAAAGTGGGCGCCGTTGGCGCCCTTCAACACCTATTATGAAATACTTTGTGTACATTTAAGGAAGTTTAATATTACGTATTTATCATACAAGGACAAGTTAGTTGGGCTTTTGAAAAAGGATGGCGCCGTAGGCGCCCTAAAAAAGTGGGCGCCGCAGGCGCCACGGCGCCTTAGCACAACCTAGTTTTTATATAATTTTAATCCGGCCCGCAAGGATCTTTATTTCAAGGTATTTGGCCCGCCATTCAAAAAGTTTGGACACCCCTGGGCTAATAAAACTATCGTAATTCGACTAGAGGCGAACACATTCGGAAATGGGGCTAATAGAACGAATCGATTGGTAGGGGTTAACGTGATTTCTGTCAGCCGGTTGTCCCCCATCCCCCACCACTCTCTCTACACGAATCAGAGGTTGAGCAGCACAGGAGCCGTGTGATGTAAAGGCGGCAGTTGTCTCCGCCTGGCGTAGGTGGGTTGGGGGGCTGCAAGACAACGGGTTTTGTCATATCTGAGACCGGAAAACGCGATGTTATTATTTTTTTGGGCAAGGTTTTCGTAAATAAATATTTTGTAGCACAAATATTGAGCTTAAAATACGTTTGCATAATATTTTTTAGTAAAATAGGTCCCTTTTGCTATTTCTCCCCAGCTATGTCCCCCCCCCCAAATATGTCCCCAGCTATGTCCCCCCAGCTATATCCCCCCAGCTTTGTCCCCCAGCTGTGTCCCCCCCCCAGCTATAGTTCCAAGCCTTGACCCTCCTACTAGGTCTCCATTACCCTCCCCCTGTGCCCTATTGTACCTCCTGTTATCCTCACCAATGCCCCTTCACTCACGTGACTTAATGAACTCGTGTTCAATCATCATTAAACCTTCCATTACTATATATTTATGATATATTAGTAAGAATAACTTATTAACTTTCACAAGATCTATGAAACCATTTGCAACAACTGGCAAAGAACTCACTTTAACCCTCAGCCTCCTGTTTATTCCGCCAGAAATTCTTCACTCTTCTTGACCTGATTGGTCCGTCAGACACGAGTTTTGTCAACTACTACGCCAACACGTCATCGTTATTTAACCGGCTTGTCACGATAGGTAAGTGAACATCGCGAGACATGTTAGATCTACTGTGTCACGATAGGTAAGTGAACATCGCGAGACATGTTAGATCTACTGTGTCACGATAGGTAAGTAAACATCGCGAGACATGTTAGATCTACTGTGTCACAATAGGTAAGTAAAACACCACGAGACATGTTAGACCTACTGTGTTAAAGTAGGTAAGTAAAACACCACGAGACATGTTAGATCTACTGTGTCACGGTAGGTAAGTAAACACCACGAGACATGTTAGATCTACTGTGTCACGGTAGGTAAGTAAACACCACGAGACAAATTAGATCTACTGTGTCACGATATGTAAGTAAAACACCGCGAGACATGTTAGAGCCGCCGCCTTCTTTATATAATAAAACAATTATTTCTATTCAATTTTCAGAGCAGTGCCTCAGACGTACACGGCTCTTGGTGGGAGGACACAACCGCGTCATATTCAACCCCCGCGGAGTGGCTCAGTTCGTTGAAGATGACCACACGCCGTTTATACATAAAGGTGAGTTACAGCTCCGCAAAACGTAACATCGGCGCCGTCCTAATAGCATTATACTTTGTTTAAAGGCTCCGTGGAAAATTCAGCTGTACGTAATAACTCTTTATCAACGTACGAGAAAAAAAGAACATCGCTGAAAATCCGCGATCAATTTGAACCTTGTGAAAACAGCAACCACCGTGGACACAGGACTGACCGAACGATGGGGAGGGTAGCCGGGGATTCAAGTCGCCTTAAAGCTTTTTATATTGGGAACAGGAGAGGCGCCATTGATTATAGCCTCACGGTGGTGGGATAGATAGGACCGCATTCAAAGTCAGGCTCTCCGTTTGTGTGCGGGGCGCTACGAACTACATCCACAGCCACAGAGGAATATTTGAAAGACGTAGATCCTCTCTGGTTAAAAGTGTGGGGGGGAGGGGGGCATTAAGTGTAACTGTAGAACAGTACCGTAAAGTTCAGAGGTGGATAACCTATGGCACGCGTGCCGCTTTCGGCCCGTTGTACTATTCCACATGGCACGTCATCGACATTCCCCAATGTTCGGACATTTAAAGCGTTGCAGACCACCCGTGTCATTACAGAACACCCGTGTCATTACAGAACACCCGTGTCACATGTAGACCTACTTTGATACGCAGCAAGAATTAAATGTTCAAAACTGAAAATATTGTTAGTCAAACTAAGAAAGGTTCGCAAGCCCTGGTACAGTTATGTATAACATTGTTGTGCCAGCCCTGATACAGCAATGTACCGTTGTTCTGTGCCGTCTTGTCAGGCAAATACATACCCTGTATGTTTTAACTACATATATTTATTTACAGTTATGTAGGACATTAATTACCTTGCTGTCAATTCCACGATCACTGCGATACCAAAGACCCAAGTGATGGGATGAAACAAACCTTTATCCCGAAACGGGTGGCAGCTGAGCGTCTGATCCCAGCCCAAGGCCCCCAATAAAACCACAACCCCCCGCTCCCCCCTCCCATCTTTTCCCCGAATATGTCTGTTATTGGCGCGTGTCGCGGAGACAAAAGCCAGCGCTCCTGAAATGGCAGACAGATAATAAATACCCCTCGCGGATTACATGCAACAATGGAAATTAAAACTCAGCGGGAAAATCCTGAGATTCGAAGCAAAACTGGTCGCCGTGAAACTAGTTGGTCGTCATTTAACGAACAGGAAAACTTGTCCGACAATTGCCGCCTCACAATCGCCGTTTGACCATTGCTGACTTCCTATAGACTGTACCTAGACTGTATGATCTCTGCAAACGGTGATTATTGCGCCCTGCAATATGTGTATGTCGACATCGGACATGACTCCTGGGAAGCAGCAGCCAGTAACCGAGCCCCCTGGCGCTCTATGATATGGAATGGGCGCAGCTGTCTGTGAGGATAATAGACAACAGGCTGCCAAGTTAAAACGTCAAGCCAGAAAGGACCGTATCCAAAACCCTCCTGAAGGGACCGCATCCATCTCTTGTCCGACATGCGGACGCCTTTTTCGTGCCAGAATAGGGTTATTAAGCCACCAGAGGACACATGTGGTGGCCCAGCAAATAAGATGAGAGTGGTCATCGTCGACCACGACGGACGAACAACATGTGTATGTCTTAGACCTTGGACTTAAATCCAATCCACGCTCGAATGCCAGACGGAAAGAAAGGGTAATCCGTATGTGTTTGTTATTGCGAATGGAACAAGAAGAGTGTTTTTGTCCCTATGTGTGTCCTGGATTTCTCCCCCAATATGACACAGTCGCGCTATCCAGAATTTGTCGTGGTGGGTTGTCATCCGTGAAATATGATATTAAACATAGTTATTCCCCCTCCAATCACAAGGCTGGTAATCATTGCTGTGTTTAAGTACATATATAGAAATCAATAGTTTACGTGTAAGACGAGCCATGATGGCAGTTACAACCATGTATAGGCATCATGGGGCACTACATGGGCATCGTATCATGGGGCACTGTATGCTTACTTGGATATTTCATCATAAGGCACTGTATGCCTTACATGGGCATCTCATCATAGGGCACTGTATGCCTTACATGGGCATCTAATCATAGGGCACTGTATGCCTTATATGGACATCGTATCATGGGGCACTGTATGCTGACTTGGATATTTCATCATAAGGCACTGTATGCCTTACATGGGCATCTCATCATAGGGCAGTGTATGCCTTACATGGGCATCTCATCATAGGGCACTGTATGCCTTACATGGGCATCTCATCATAGGGCACTGTATGCCTTACATGGGCATCTCATCATAGGGCACTGTATGCCTTACATGGGCATCTCATCATAGGGCACTGTATGCCTTACATGGGCATCTCATCATAGGGCACTGTATGCCTTACATGGGCATCTAATAATAGGGCACTGTATGCCTTACATGGGCATATAATCACAGGGCACTGTATGCATTACTTGGGCATCTCATCATAGGGCACTGTATGCCTTACATGGGCATCTCATCATAGGGCACTGTATGCCTTACATGGGCATCTCATCTTTACTTCGCGTGTACCGGTAATTAAAACAAAGATGTATATTACATCTGTTAAACTCAAGGCCCGCGGTCCACATCCGGCCCACCGTACAACTATTTCCTCCCCGCGATGTCTTGATCAGCGTACTATTACATCCAGCGCTAAAATAGTTTAAGATAAAAATATATGTAATGGTCATTCAATATAAAGTGCAAATTAAATTCCACATTATCAGATTGCCGAATGGCAGGCTAACTCAGGCCGTTCTTGCCTTTGATCACTTGTATAGAGAGTGGATGCTTGTAGTTCTATACTCGTAGCAACCTTCAGTTGCTCATTTTAGACTGACCCGTAAGAAATGAGTGTAATGTTCTCATATGACATAACCTTCACCTGCTATGTCGAAGTTGATATCAAACAGAGTATGTCGATAACTACGCGATCTTTTATTAAAATCAAAGCTATCCTTTTAAATGATTGTTTTAATATGGTGCACTAATGCCACTGCTAACATTAATACGTGTATTGTTGTTTTAATTTGTTTCACTTTTTCCACTACTAACATTAATACGTGTATTGTTGTTTTAATTTGTTTCACTTTTTCCACTATTAACATTAAAATATGTTTACAACGCTGACGTTATTAAATCCCTTATATTAATTTCACCGTCTTGTCTCTGTGTCTCTAGTGGTCCCGCCGGCCCGCGGAAAAACAAAAGTAAAAAAATGACCCACTTCCCGTAATCCTATCGAGATGAAATTTTGCACACTGACTTGTGTTACCTAACAATGCATTGTATCAAAATTTCAGATCGATCGAATGTACCGTAATTAAAAATAAAATTAATTAATTTTTAGTGTATCTATGTGTATCTCACTATGTAGCATGTGCGCCGTCTGCTGTAGTCGACCTACACGGGTCACTGGAGGTTCACTCCAGCCATCGATGACCACATACCCGTGTTTTACAGAACGGGGAGTTCAGTTCACGTTCAGTCTGTCAATGTTTAAACTAGTCTCTCGCGCGGTGCGTATTATATTGAACAGAATCAATACTTTTAGTTATGTCTAATATATAAGGGATTTATAATCAAAAACTTTATTTTTACGGATTGTTTATTTTATTTTTAAATTCTCTTTTCAGGAGTTCCTTGCCTCCACCTCATCTCCACCCCCTTCCCCTCGGTGTGGCACACCGTCCACGACAACATGCGGTATTTAAACAGGGGCCTCATCAACAACTTCTCGCGGATACTTCGAGTCTTCATAGCATCTCTCCTGACGGGGTCATAGAATTGCCAGTTGTACGCCTTGAGCCTCGGTGTGGAAGGATGTCATGGCAGGAGACGATGATATACGCTTATCACGTCATATCTGAAATATGTTGATCGGGGATATTTAATTGGGACCGATTTCATTAAGATATTCATCAAACATCCGGGTACTATGTTTGGACTAATCTCAAAAGATGTTAGTTTATTCTACTTTCATTTGATTCAGCACAGTTAGTGCACTAGACCAAAACAATTTTTACAGCTTACAAAAATTTTTGCAAATTTCTTTTTGTATGCTGAAAACATTGTTTTACGAAAACCTTGCCTAAAAAATAGTAAAATTATGTAATGATATATGAATATGAAGTTTTCCTGTCTAAGAAAGGACATAACATTAATTACATCTTATTATTTGGTTTTTTCACCTGAACTGTACCAGTAAAAATAGTAACTGATTTATTTCTTTAGAATATTTTATGGAAAAGCAAATTCGCAATCCAAACTATGCTTGACAAGAGGCGTTTAAAATATTCTTAAGTATCTATAATTTAGCAAGTCTACGAAAATATTTGTTTCTATTCAGAACGTCTAAATCTATGAAGTTGATTTTCTACCAACACCTTAATTCAGCTGCCCTAATTATGAATATTTTCTCATATATGGTGACTAAAGTTCGTTGGTCCGCGTACAAAATAATAAATTATTGTGCGAATTTCCACAGCATCCATTTTTTGTGCAAATTTGACAGCCCACAAACACATTTGACAGCCCACAAACACATTTGACACCCCACAAACACATTTGACAGCCCACAAACACATTTGACAGCCCACAAACACATTTGACAGCCCACAAACACATTTGACAGCCCACAAACACATTTGACACCCCACAAACACATTTGACACCCCACAAACACATTTGACAGCCCACAAACACATTTGACAGCCCACAAACACATTTGACAGCCCACAAACACATTTGACAGCCCACAAACACATTTGACAGCCCACGAACACATTTGACAGCCCACAAACACAGATATGCTATTATTCTTATCAAAATTTGATGAGCGTTCATTCAAAACTGCTGCGCGGCGTCGGTCAGATAACTTAAAAGCAAGGGAACATCGATAGTTACATGAGTGCGAGGAAATCACGGCTCACGCTTTGGGAACAGCTGTCCTGATTCGTTCTTTCCAGTTGTTAATTAATATCAAATGGGTCCACGGTTGTTTCGGTTTGGGGGTAGTACTGGACACTAATCATTCTGACCATTGTGTGTGTGTGTGTGTGTGGTGGGGGGGGGGAGATGATGAACACATAAAAAGGGCTATAACCGCGGTTATCATTGAGCCCCTACAGAGTGCCCTCCCCTGTAACCTTATCTTCTCTCGATCTGCCAGGGCCTAATGTTGCGGACAAATGTAAATGTAATATTGATGTACCTACTAGAAAATACGGTAACTGAGTAAGAATTACATTATTCTTAAAGGAAATTGTGTTCCGTTAAAGGGAATTAATATATTAATGGTGTGTTTATGAAGAGGTGATAATTTAAGGAAAGCATTTTTATAGACATTTTGTTAGTGAAAATTGGTTTTTAAACTGAGATTTTTTTTAATAATAATGTTATAGAATTGACAAAATGTAAACAAACAGTTACAAATATCTATAAGTAATAGCTTCATAAGTTGAAATCTCTTGTAGCTAAGAAGATGATTTTCGTTATTAGTTAATTTCCAATTATTTCTCCAGTTATGACATAGATTACTATTAATTATAATTAATAATATATGTTATGTTGATGGTTATAAAAGAAAATGTGTGTAAATGTTTGAAGTAATTCATGTGTCACTTTGAAGTTAATTAAATTATCCCAAATGTGTTTATTGTCGACTTGTACATTCTCAGAATGAAACCTGTTTAGTTTGGAAACAAAGTGTATAAATAGTTAACTATTATAACACTACAGGCACTTGCTGGCTACCCATAAAATTTTGCTAGGTGAAATCTATTCTCACAAATAATGTGAACTTTGATGTTCCTTGTGACTACTTGTGTAGAAGGGCCACATTTAAAAGTGATGTTTTTTTTTAAAAAAAAGAACTCCATTAAGTTAAGGTATGTGAAACATTAATTGTAAACCATTACTTTGGGAGTTAATTTATACTCTGCAAAATAATAAAAATCCAGCATATTATGTGAGACCCTTGTAAAATTGAAAGACCATACTTACAATCCAGAACCTTTACGGGGTCATGGTGTGTTTGGGACATTTTTATCCCATTCCCAATCTCTCGTCATAAATCTCAGAGGCCCTCTCCCCAACTTACTATAAATAGTAACAATTGTTTTCAATTAATAACTTATGTCCACACTCTGGAGGACGTCTTCTATTAATGATCGGGTATTCTCTATGGGAAGACTTCGGAGGGACTAGACCTTTCTATCAATGCAGGGCTCCCTGTTTTTTTGTTATTTGTGACATGATACTTGTGACCCTATAAGGTTGATATTATTTGAACCAATTGTTGGTCTTGTGAGAATAATGGTGCATCAATTCCTTCAGGTACCGGTTCATTTTTTCAAAGATTTACAAAGTATTTTAGCTTGTGGCTGAACATTAATTTTTATGGTGTGTTTAGCTCTCAGAATGCCCAGATTTATTTACAAAATATTATTTAGTGCCTAAGTCTAACCATCAATTGATTATAGTGTGTACATTACTGTGTACATAGGCTTTAAATATTTCAATTCATTTACCAGGTATAAATAAATTTATTACCCATTATATATTGAAGCAGGTATATTGTATAGACAGGGATTTTAGTGCTGAAGAATGCATGAACTGCAGTCAGTCAATAATACATATGAAACCTGAGAGGACTGTGTGAGATCATAATATATCTAATTAAACTTTAAATGTCCTAGAGCTCAATAGCGTTATGTGTGCTTTGTGCCATATAGTACAGCTCATCACTGTGCCATCCTGTCATGAATATGTGTAGTGATAGTCAATGAAATGTATCCAATCAGAACCTAAATTAAACAACCCTGTAAAAACAAAGTTTTTGACTATAAATCCCTTATATGTGTGACATAACTAAAAGTATTGAGTTTGTTCAAATGCGACAAAAATTTTAAAACCTGAGACTGAGTGAATTCCACCTGGTTAAAACGCAAGATGTGGTCACCGATGGCTGGCGTGAAGTCAAGTGACAGGTAAAATGTAAACAATAGCGACCGCTACATATAGTTTTATTTAGATAAACTAAAAATGCATTAATTTAGTTACGGTACTTTCGATCTATCTGAAATTTTGATACGATGCATTGTTAGGTGACACGAGACTATATGCAAAATTTCAGTTCGACAGCAGCACGGGAAGTGGGTCATTTTTTACTTTTGTTTTTCCGCCTGCCCGACCAAGACAGAGACGGTGGTGAAGTTAATATAAGGAATTTAAAATGTAAAACTTCCTGAACTGGAACTGCCATGCAGAACTTATGAGATTCAATGAAAAGATTCATGATTAGCATTTAATTTTAAGAAATTGTTTTGGTTAACACAACAAAAAACAATAAAATTACGAGCATTGTTTTGTTAATTTTGCTGGTTTGAAAAAAATATAGAGCTGTTTGTTTCAATGTATTTATGCCGTGACTGCAACACGGACATAAAAAAATTGATGCAAGCCCACAATGAAATATCAATATAAATAGTATTTTATTACATTATGTCATCAAATGTTAGTAAAAGACATCACTTGCTTATGACAACATATGGAATTGTATCGTTTTACATAATCTTAATGTCTAAGTCTAATACCAGACAGTTCTTCAAAATAGGTTCTACCTCCTTCTACAATGGGATCACCTTAAAACAGGGATGGGCAAACTTTTTAGGGCAAGGGCCGCATTTAGTAAAATATGAAACATCAAGGGGCCTCACTTAACCAAAATTTGTCCTCGATTCAAGTACAAAAGACTACCTTTTACATACATTTATTGATTTTTTTCGATATTATTGCAGGCTTCCGCGGGCCGCAAAGAACTCCGTAGCGGGCCGTAATTTGCCCACCCCTGCCTTAAAATGTTCTGGTCACCTCTACTGCTGCAGGGGATTCTTCAAGCTACGTCTTTCCTTTGTTTCCATATTTGGGTCTCGTTAGCAGAGATTTTCATTGTTGTTACTGCTAGTACTGAGCCCCACTTTGTCAGTGGTACTAGATGCCCTTCACCTTGGACTCTCTTTAGTTTCACCCTGTTACACCAATGAGACATTTGGCCTTTGTATTTTTTACCTAACAGACCTTGAGAGAGATGCTTGTGTCTCTAAGGGTTAACGAGAATATTTCCTCTTGTCAATTGGATAGGCAATGCCAACTTGCAATATTGTATACATTTATATAGATATATGGATTCAATTTTATATCATTTATGGAAACATGGAGTAAGTAATTTATGGCGAGAATTTTTATCTTTAGGCAAACGTAACACAGAACGCTCCAGTCTCTCTTGATACAGGTAGCTCAGTACATTCAATAGGAATGATATTAGCATGGACCCAGTAGTGGAAGTGTATTGTCCAATGTTCTTACATGTTACAAATAAGTTCTTTTCAATTTTGAGGAACAAAGTCTAATATTTATAATCTACTCTTCTCAAATATTCCATAACTCAGGACTTGCATTCCTTCAATCAGTTTCATGACATTCACTCCCACAGGTTTAAATAATCTATTGTAATATTTTGAACTGTCACACCCAACTCCTAAAATATTTTTATCTAGCATTTTCAAATGTCATTCACTTGTATGAAGAATTCTCATAGGAAATATTTCATGAAAAAACCACTGCAACGCTAGCAGCAAGACAGGCTCTCTGTTGACAGTCTCATCAAAGATGAGCCTCCTAGTCTCCTCCACCGTCAGTTCCACAACTTCAATCAACTCTCCTTCTTCTGGCAGACCGCCACCCTTGCCAACCCGCATATCGTCCGTGACTTCGGCATAAAATAAGGTGACAAGGGCTGCACATGCCCCTGAACCATTTCTGTTGAATTGAGCATTCTTGGAATTATGATAATATTGAAGTCATATATATGAATTTTCAGAATATTCAATTAAAACTCTCTTTACAGCCAAGATAAGCAATAAATTGCCTGTTAAGAATCAAAGCTAACAATGTTCAAATTATCTTTAAAAAAAAATGTTGTCAATCATGATGATTTACATGCATAATATTAATATGGAGAAATATGACTATAAGAAAATAAAATATGATAAGTAATAAATATGGTAAATTATGCGATTCATTTGGAAGCCATTTAAGCATATTTTATTGTGTACAATTTTATAAGCTGAAAGTCATTATAGTTACATAAAAACTATCAACATCCATTAATTAAAAAAAGTCAAGAGTGAGACAACAAAAAATTTTGATGACTTCCCCTACTTCCATACAATGACTAATTTGTCTCTTTACCAGAAACAAATCAACTGCCAATGTTCTCTCTAACTCTAAGGTTCGTTGGTCCGTGTGCAAAGTAAAAATACTTGTGTGCAAAGTTGCACAGCATCTATTTTTTTGTGCAATATTTTACAAAATTTGCTGCGCATTAATTCAAAACTGAGGCGCGGCATCAGTCAGATGTCTGCGTGACAGCGCAGCTTAAAGGGAACATTGTCAACTGCATAATTATTTTTTTAAAATCATAAACATACAAAATAACATCTAATGTAATAAATTATGTTAGCATTAATAACAATAAAAATCTGGGGTGCATGCAATGAACCTGAATTTTCAAAAAAAAATAATCAAAGACTCTTGTACACTTAAGAGTATCAAATAATTTAAAATATGTTTAATACATTATACAAAGAAAGATAAGTGAACATTTTATGCAGCTAATAGGTTTACATTAAACGTCAACAACAAAAGTTTAATGTTTTATTTTTCTTATTAAAAAAATAATAATTCCAGCACAGAATCTCTTAGCAAAATGCAATAGAAGTTTAAGATATTTTAAATTATTTTAAACTTTTTATAGAATCATTTTAAGTAATTTTGTTTTTTATATAAATACGTTTTCATTTTCCAAAAAATTTAAATTTAAATTATTTGGCATTCAAACAAAAATGCTTATAAAAGCCAGGTTAATGTGACAGCACGGGGGAAATAATAACATAATTAAAAATAAGATATGCCCTCGTTGACCTATTCATTCCATCAACAAAGTAGATGCTGGCAACCACAATCATTTAAGTGTCATCAACAAAGTAGATGCTGGCAACCACAATCATTTAAGTGTCATCAACAAAGTAGATGCTGGCAACCACAATCATTTAAGTGTCATCAACAAAGTAGATGCTGGCAACCACTATCATTTAAGTGTCATCAACAAAGTAGATGCTGGCAACCACAATCATTTAAGTGTCATCAACAAAGTAGATGCTGGCAACCACAATCATTTAAGTGTCATCAACAAAGTAGATGCTGGCAACCACAATCATTTAAGTGTCATCAACAAAGTAGATGCTGGCAACCACAATCATTTAAGTGTGGTGAACACAGAATGCGGAAATCCAGATAGACCAAACCAAAATGTAAGCAAACAGATTTTGTACCCAGATGGGAAAGTGAAAAGAGAGAAAGTTTTTAATAACACAAAAGGTTATAGATAAAGACTTACCGAAAAGCAGTAATTTTACGCAAGCTCTCCAAAGGGACTTGGTAACCACATTCTTCAAGAACTTCCGCTTGGGCTATTTGAATCAAATCTTCATTTCTGTCCACAATACCGGAACACAGTTCAATGGTTACCCCAAGTGAAGCAGGGAATTTGTGGGTGTCTATTACTTCTCTGCCCTCCACCCACTCAGAATCACCATTGTAAAGATACACAGCTGAACAACAAGTTTACAAATCAAAACTTTTTTTTAAAGAAAATATTTCTATTACTATTAAAGTAGATTAAATTAAATGCAAAGCAAAATATGAAATATTTAAATGTTTATAAGGACCGTGAAGGATTGTTGATCAGTGTAATTTAAAAGTTTCTGCAGCCAAAGAAGAGATCAAAACTTTAAATGTTTTATCATCATTAATTCTGAAAACTCTATTCAGCAAAGACTTTCAATGGTTTCTATAAGAAAAATTCAATTCATTTTCTATTTTATTGCCATAGTTAATTAAATTTTATCTGTGATAGAAATAATTTTTTTAATGATTATTTTAACATCTTTTTATCATTTAAATTGTAGGCTTTCAATTTTAAATTTCAAAAATTCTTATTTTATTTAAAACTAACATTTATAGATAAATTTAAACAAACTGTTTTTTGTGTTGTTTTTTTAATGTTTTTTTTAATGTTGTGTTTTTTTTTAATTAGTTTTTTGAGCATAGTTTTATCTCTTTTAATTTTAAAATTCAACACAATTTGAACAATTGATAGCAGAGGAGGGATTAACTCATGAACTGATTTTTTTTTAATGGGATGGAATAAGATGGAAACGTAATACTTTATAAACCACATATTTCTGATTAGCTTTTATAAAAAAATGTACTCCCTACACAAGACCATGAAATGTAAATGTAACTGATTTTTCTGGTAATAGGAATTAGAAAATAATATAAGGACACTAAAACTTTAGCTGGATAAATTTGAAAGATTTTTTACCTGGTCTAAACTGCTTAACAAATATAAACACATTTCTTGTGGTGTTGAACAGCAAAATAGACACACTGAAAAAAAAACAATGTACAAGATTCACTTACTATTAGTTTTTATGTCAGGTGGTGTTCTGGATCGTGTCAATTTCCGTCAGAGAAAAGAGTTTATCATATAATAGATAAATATGATAATCAATTATTTATTTTTAACTACTAATACTACTAAAAATAGTCTTCTATTTTATTCCACCACCTCAGAGAAAACTGTCTGAAAGAATTGTCTTTTAATTTTAATTGATTCAAGAAAATGTATGCAAGTAATATGTAAAACTGAGAGCCATTCAGATGTTGTCTACCATACACAAATAAAAGAAACCATAAGAATAAGCTAACAAATAACACCCTGGTATCTAAAAATTGCTTCTGATCAAACTCTATTTTTAATCATGGTAACAACTTTTTCTTTTTTAATTGTTAAAAATTATATACATAAATTATACTTACTCCGAATGCTCAGTAATAAAGTCCCATGCTCTCTTTCTTCCTCTCTGTTTCAAGATTAATACAGAGAATAATGTTTATGTATCGTTATTTTTAAATATACAGGAGATGAATAGAAAAAAAAACATTAATAGAAAGCTTACTACATTTAAGTGCCAAGTTATATTTTTTTTCCCGTCCTAAAGATTTTAAGAATAATATGACATGATAAGGGACTCTCTGTAAAAAGACCATGCTGCTTTTGTAAGAAACTTCAACCACTTTGATTTGTTTCCATTAGTCAATTAGGTCTCTTCCCAACTTCTTGAAACTTAATTTTTCATTTAGTCATACCATAGGTCAGAAAATTAAAACTTAAAATTAAACTTTCAAGTCGTTTTAATTAAAATCTTATGAATACCATAAAATAAATTTGAATTAAATCTATCTATTAAATATATCAAGGAAATATCGTTGGATGATGAGACAGGACCATGTCAACTGTATTATCAAACATAAGTTTTGACAAAACAAAACAAAAAATAAAAGAATAGATTCTAAAATATCTTTCATTGAGCTTTTTTAGTTTGTTTTTTTTGGATACCTAAAAAAAAATAAACAAGTTAAACCATTAAATTGAGAAAAATAAAAGTTTTTTCTTCATACCTACTTGGATAAATTTAACAGTTTTTGGAACCAAAAATTTGGAATCCTTCAAGGGAACCAAGTAGAAATCTGAAATTTCCTCCATTTGTAACCAAGCCCCAATGAAAACATCACATGCCGACTTGGCTAAAAGTTCAACATATCGGCCTGGCAAGGATATAAATTTATATTTTATTAATAATTATAACATAAGACTTTTAATAAATTTCTCTTAAAGTAATTTTATAATTTTAAAATGATAAAAATGTAGCTTCCTATTGATTAGGAGTAGCACCAGGTGGCATATTCATTAATTCACAATCAAGTCATTCTCTAGAAAAAGTTATCTGAGTATGTATGAGTATTTTCAGTGTGTATAATTTCTGTATATATATCGAATGGGGGAAACAGAGTAATGGAAGTCAAACACGTAACCTCCCTTTTTACCATGGGCCATGGTCTATTATTCAAGAAAAAAGCTTTATCGCAGTCCTATTCTATATGATATATTACTCAATTATGCAAGTAATGGCAGATTAACACAGCGGGGGAGGGTTTTGCACCAGCGAAGAGGGAAATGTGAAATTCACCCCAGGATTCTCTTTAAGAGCATATGGTATGGAGTGCCAGTATTTCAGCTAACTTAAGTTTTTATTGTGGAGAGAGTATCAAAAATCCATCCCTGCCCAGGTTTGCACTAACCCCAGCAATGCTTATTGTGCAGTGCATTTGTTAGCAGCAGATTAGAGCTTTACAGTACAGTCACCTCTAATTGCATGACACTTTGCTGAACATGAAGTAGATTCATTCAATTTGTAGTATCATTTTGGGTCCACCTATCTTTTTTTTCTCCTCTATGCCTTGATAAGACTCTTAAATCTTCTCTTAAAGAAGCATCAATTGAAAAAAACATTTATTGTCAATATAATTTTTGTGTACCATCAAGTCATTACACCCAGGGTTTGGCTTAACATAGGGTAGAACCACTGTCTTTGGTTATGAATTTTGTCCAGGTTATTTTTTTTAAAATTAAAGGTACTGATACTGTAAACTGTAATTTATTTTGAATGTTGGCTGTTGGATGTGAACATTCACAGTATTCAAACTACTAAGGCGTTCAAAACTGCATTAAAAGCACTTCTCGTCAAACTTTACTTTCAAAATTAAATTAACAACATTCAAAAATTTCTTTAAAAGATCAATGTAGCTAATATGCACTGTAATGTCGTTACTACATTACATGTTGCATTTAGGTTATGAATGTTTTACATTGACTGAATTGAAAGACAAATTTGTGTGACAATGAACAACCAGACATCTTTCACTTCCAGTGTTTATACAGCCATGGCTAAGGTGAGCTCAGACATCTTTCACTTCCAGTGTTTGTACAGCCATGGCTAAGGTCAGCTCAGACATCTTTCACTTCCAGTGTTTATACAGCCATGGCAAGGTCAGCTCAGACATCTTTCACTTCCAGTGTTTATACAGCCATGGCTAAGGTCAGCTCAGACATCTTTCACTTCCAGTGTTTATACAGCCATAGCTAAGGTCAGCTAAACAATTGTACACCACTGATGTAGTTAATGCCTAACTGCAAGTTAATTCTACTCTGGTAAGTTCCCTTACAGTGCTAGTACTAGCAAACTGCTATATTAATTATTAATTATATAAAATGTGATTCAAATTGTGAACCAATATGATAATGACAGCTAGCCAATGAGAATGTTAATTCATTAACAATAGTGACAGAAAAATTAATAGTGCCCTGCCTTAGTAGGGCGGATCACCCGTTCCCCCCCCCCTTTTTTTTTCTCTTTTCCCAGGGGTAAAAAATGTCAATTCCAGCTTTGATTTTGATGACTCTACATTAGGTTTTACCAATGCCACATTTACTGGCGGAGGAGGAAGACTGGACGTAGGGGAGGAGGGTTCTCCCTCGAGCAGCTCCTGAACCTGATTCTTTGGGGAGTCATTTTGACCAAATGTGTTTGTTTTTTTAATATTAATGGCTTTGAAGGGCAAAAAACTTGGGTAAATTCGAAGATTAGTACCCACTTATATGGCCGCCATCTTCGTTGCTATGCAACGTGATATGAAAATTGTTAAATTCAACTATTAAAATACTTAAACTAAACCTAACCCCTCCCTAAATTCACAATTAAAAATTATAAAACTAAACTATATTAATATCTTCTATCTAGATATATATATAAAAATCAAAGTATGTATGTATGTATGTCCTTTATAGCTGACTAAACCATTCATCCGATCGCCATGAAACTTTGGAGACTTTTGAGTATGCTCCTGGGATTGCAAAATTTAACACTTATGGGGCGCCGGGGGTCCATAATATGATTTTTTCTAATATGAGCTATATAAAAATTAGTTTAAGTGTTAGTTATTAGGTAAATTGATGGATCTTAACCAAACTTGGTATATAACAACTTGGTAACCAATATTGAAATACTATAGGGCACTAATTTCCTAATGTCAATTTTTTCGGGGCTGGGGGCCCAAAATGTCTTTTTTCACAAATGTTTAAGATTTTATTCCCCATTCAATTATAATATTTATAAAAGATCTTGAGAAATATAGATAAATATATCCACTATGAAACGGATTGAAATAAAAAAAGGTGTTTTGAACTTGACATTTTGCACTAAATGGGCCCTGGTGCCCTTAATGTCGTTTTTTGCTTATGCTTATATGAGCTATATAAAAATTAGTTTATGCGTTAGCTACTGAGTAAATAAATGGATCTTAACAAAACTTTGTATATAAAAACTTGGTAGCCCATATTAAAATAACAAAGGGCACTGCACTTCTAATGTCCAATTGTTCAGGGCCAGGGGCCCCAAATGTCTTTTTTTTTCGTATATGTTTGAGATATTATTTGCGATTCTATTTTTAACAATCTTGAGAAATATATCCATGATGAAACTGAATTAAAATGAACAGCATTTTGAAATTTACATCTTACATCCAATGGGCCGGGGGCCCCAAATATATTTTTTTGTATACTCTTAAGATATTATTTCACACTCAGTTTTTAACGACCTTGAGAAATCTATCCATGATGAAACTGAATTTAAATGAACAGGTTTTCAAAAT
Organism: Ampullaceana balthica; assembly: GCA_944989445.1. Lineage (NCBI taxonomy): Eukaryota > Metazoa > Mollusca > Gastropoda > Lymnaeidae > Ampullaceana > Ampullaceana balthica. The sequence goes on from CALYLW010000407.1 coordinate 114,300, forward strand.
GCACATCTTGAACCGAATGGGCCTGGGGGCCTCTGTATGTAATTTTTTGTTATATTAGTTATATAAAAATTTGTTTAATTGTTGGATATTGAGAAAATAACTGGATTTTGACCAAACTTGGTATATAAAAACTTAAGAGCCTATATTAAATTACTATAGGGCACAGAACTCCTAATGTCCATTTCCTCGTGGCTGGGGGCCCTAAATGTGTTTTTTACTAATCTTTTAATATTGTTATTATTGTATTCCCAATTCAATTTTACACGATATTGAGAAATATAAATAAAATACATTTGTTATGAAATTGATTGAAATTAACAGATTTTCGAACGTCATATGTATATTAAAACTGATGGGCCCGGTGACCCCTAATGTAATTTATTTTTTATCTATAATGTCTATAATATGTATTCCTATTTACTGAGATCGTTGCAACGCACGACGGGTCTGCTAGTAATATATATTTTATTATCTCTTTTGGGTACGACCAATCTGATTTGACCAAAACTTGTTCTTTTCCTTTAGGCTTAAAACCGGTAGATATTTAAATTTTTAAAAATACTAACATGAGTTATTAGCGTTGCTGTAATTATTTGTACATTGTCACTGATTGTGTGTGTACCAATAGCCAATAGTAACACAAACAGTGAACACGAACAGTGACTGGACTCAAACTCAATGACTTAATCTCAATCACTGCTGCCAGTGACAGTTTCAAGAAAAACCTAGCCAACTGGTCAGAAAAAACCTAGATCCGAAAAAAAAATATATATATATAATTTTATCATAAATAAGTACATTGTGTTAGTAAATTGACATAATTCCTTTTTTTTACTTACATCTGCATTTATAGATCACTCATGTCATTTCCCTCATAAATGGCAATAGTATCAGTAGTATCAGCATCCTTCGCATCATTATTATCTATTTCAGGCGCTCCTTCTAAAGTGACTAAAACAAAGGTCTATGTAAAAGATCATTTTGTCACACGCTTATTGATGGTATATGTCTAGTCTTCCATTAAAAAATAATAATAGATTCTAAATTAATGTTGATAGTGTGTTGGTTTTCCTGGTTTGAAAATCCAACCAATTCCACGTCCGAATTTCAGACGGGAAGACCGAGAAATTGTAGGCTATGTGAATGTGTTAGTTCTTGCATACGGAGTATGACTAAGAAAATTGTTTCTGTCTCTATCATACTCTAAGTCTTAAAATGTCTATCTGAAGGGTTGTATCAGATTATCTTTGTGTTGTATTTTTAAGCTAGAATTAATTGCATATGTATTATAACTATACTAACAAAATATGGGTGAGACTGCAATCAGGCTTATACTTATAGATAAATGTATACATGTTATTCAAACAGAGTATGTAAGGGCCTGACACGACGTCAGATAACAATGAACGTTTCGGCAAAAAGTCTTCATCGACAAACAGCTAAAACACTGTTGCCAACTATTGCTTATTTTCTTTTTTATCACGTTTTTATCAACTTGCTTTCGTCCTGTCTGTCCGGAATTTTTCTAATTTTCCAACGTAAAATTAAACCACTTCTGATGGTCCTAGAGATCTCAAAATTTTACCACGGATAGATCTTAGCTGACAATGCATTGCATTAAAGTGTCAGATTGATCGAATGTACCGTAATTAAATTAATGCATTTTTAGTGTATCTCTATTTAAGCATCTGTTAGTTATTCCTCTCGGGCCCGAAGATGGCACATAGGGCAGAAGTCATTGATTTCCATTCACGACGATCCGTCTTCAATTAGGTCTTGATTGCTTTCTCTTTTGATTGTTCTATGTAGGGTTTCCTTTGGCCTTCCTTGTTTTCTTTTGCCTTTTGGTGTCCATATGAAGGCCTGACGGGGGAGTCTTCTCTCGTCCATTCGAAGAACATGACCGATATAATTCCAACGTATTCTCCTTACAAAAGTTGACACATATTCTTGGTTGGTTTCTTCTCTTATTGTTTCATCTGATTTAAAATCTTTCCATTTTATATTCAAAATTTTACGGAGGCATTTTTTTTCAAAGGCAACTAATTTCTTTTCTATAGCTTGAGTGGATTTCCCGTCTGCTTTTGTTGACATCCATAAGTTCACCCCGTGACCACATCACCGTAGTATTAAAACGTTGGGCGGGAGCTTATGAGATGTTTGGTATAAATTAAACAGCCCCGTAAAAACAATCTTTTGACTATAAATCCCTTATATATGAGACATAACTAAAAGTATTGATTATGTTCAAATGTGACAAACATTTACAGCCTGAAACTGAGTGAACTACCCCTAGTGTTAAACACGAGATGTGGTCATCTACGGCTGGCGTCAACACAAGTAACCCATAAAATTTATTTTTAAAAAAACAGACGGCTATATAGAGTTACATAGAGATAAACTAAAAATGCATTAGGGGCCGTCCATAAAGTACGTCACGCTATTTTTGACAATTTTAACTCCCCCCTCCCCCTGTCACACACTGTCACAAATCTTGGACCCCCCCCCTAAAGTACGTCACACTTTCGAAAAAAAAGGCTTTTTTATTAACAAAATAATTAAAATTTAATATAAAACACCGTGACATCAGGGTCGTCTTAACGCATAGGCCCTTTGGGCATTTGCCCGGGGACCCACGAGCATAGGGGCCCCATGGGAATATGTTTATTTATATACTAGTAACAAAGCCCGCCCAAGGACGGGAATAAGTGTAGGGTGACCTGTGAAGTTCATGGACGCTATGTTTTGGTAGTTGTTATGCTGAAGCGTTTGCAGGACATTGTCGTCGCAGGGCATGGGATGTGGACAACAACAACAACGGCAAAAACAACAAAAACAACAACAGCAAAAAAACAACAACAAAACAACAACAACTACAACAAAACAACAACAACTACAACAGCAACAACAACAAAGCAGCAACAACAACAACAACAACAACCACAAAACAACAACAAAAAACAACAACAACAACAATAACAGCAACAAAAAAAACACTTAAAACTCTTGCCACTACCCTCCAGGACCATCAAGGAAAAAGCAGAATTGTCATTGGAATAAGCGGCAGGCATCACTTCAAGATGGGAACAACATAATGAATTATGACCAAAAAAAACTGCACCAAAAATAACTCGTTTTGAACCTCCGCGTAATATGTAAATTTTTCTCCGCTAGTGATTGGCTGTAGGAGTCATATGTGTTTGAGGGACCAATCGCTATAGATGACGGGACAGAAAGGACAGAAACTTGCCTTTTAATATATAGGATATTATGTATATTTTTTTTTATTCCTGCAGGGGAGAGGCCCAACACTATTTCTTTGCCCGGGGGCCCAAACTAGTGTAAAGACGGCTCTGCGTGACATCACACATGGCCAGACCCCCCCCTGTCACAAACTGTCACACTTTCTTACACCCCCCCCCCTCTGGAGCGTGACGTACTTTATGTACGGCACCTTAATTTAAATACGGTACGTTCGATCGATCTGAAATTGTGGGTGTTTTGTATAAAAGCTAAACAGAGATCTATAAGTGAGAGAATGAGTGAACTGCATATATAAAACCTCATAAGCGCCCGCCCCACAATTTTAGTCATATTAAATGAAAGTACTTGAACGTATAAGTTTTAAAATTATGTTCTTCTTTTTAGTTCACTTATAAAAACAGGGTTTTTAAAAATCTTTTTTTTTACCTCTATTTATTGAATAAACTAATTTGTTTGGGCTATTAATAAAAAAGTAATTGCAAGTATTTATTTAAGGGCTGTGGAAACTATCGATTAATTAATCGATTAATCGTTAAAAATTGTAAGCGATTAAAATTCGAATAAAATTTAATAACATATTTATATATTTTTTCTTCCCATTTATTAACAAAATAGTACACAGATAAAACGAATATAAAGAAATAACAAATAAAATATTTGCTGCGGTGAAATCCAAACAGAGCCAAAGAGAGCACTGAGAGCAACATCGTATATATATTAGAGCTGTTAGTTAGTTAGTTAGTTCCTCTCGGGCCGAATACGGCACATAGGGTAGAAGTCATTGATTTCCATTTACGACGATCCGTCGCCAATTGTATTAGGTCTTGATTATTCCTTACACCCATGCTTGAGCTTTCTCTTTTGATTGTTCTACGTAGGGTTTCTTTTGGTCTTCCTTGTTTTCTTTTGCCATTTGGTGTCCATTTGAAGGCCTGCCGTGGTAGTCTTCTCTCGTCCATTCGAAGAACATGACCGATATAATTCCAACGCCTTCTCCTTATAAAGGTTGACACATATTCTTGGTTGGTTTCTTCTCTTATTGTTTCATTTGTTTTAAAATCACTCCATTTTATATTCAAAATTTTTCGGAGGCATTTGTTCTCGAAGACAACTAATTTCTTTTCTATATCTTGAGTGGATTTCCAGCTTTCGCATCCATATGTTAGTACAGGGATTACGCAAGGGTTGAATAGTCTAAGTTTTATATGTTTGCTGAGTGTCTTTGATCTCCAAATATTTGTAAGTTTGTTAAAAGCACTTGACGCCAACGCAATTCGAGTCGTTATCTCTGATGTTGCATCTCCATCATATGACATTTTGCTTCCTAAGTAAGTAGTAAGTGAAGTTGGTTACTTTCTCTATGGTTTGGTCATTAAGTATAATATCATTTGGTTGGTTGGTGAGGTCCATGACTTTTGTTTTCGTTGTATTGATTTAGAGCTGTAAACTATTAATTTAAATGTAATCATTAACTTTTGAAAAATTAACGATTCATTAATCGTTAATTTCAATTAAAGCCAACAAATTAAATTCATGATGTCATAAGTAACATTTATTAAACCTACATGCTGAAAATCTAAATAACACTGGAATGTCTCCTTTATATGTCATCTTTTAACCAACTACACAAAAATAACAACTTAGACATCTTTTTGTTGAGCAATGGGAATGAATAATTTAAAACTAATAAGTTCAAATACTTTCATATAATATGATGACTAAAAACGTTGGGCGGGGCGCTTATGAGGTTTCACATATGCAGTTCACTCATTCTCTCACTTATAGATCTATCTTTTTTGCCTTCTTAATTATAAATCTTTAATTTTTATACCAAAGACCCGCCCCACGTTTTTAGTCATATATGAAAGTACTTGAACTTATTAGTTTTAAATTATTTTCTTCTTTTTAGTACACTTATAGAAACGTGTTTTTTTTTAAAAAATATTTTTTACCTCTATTTATTTTATTCTTTTTTACCACGTTTTATTAACTCGCTTTCGTTCCTGTTTATCCAAGATTTTTTCAAATCTGCCAACGTAAAATTAAACCACTTCTGATGGTCCTAGAGATCTGAAAATTTTACCACAGATAGATCTTGGATGACAATGCATTGTATTAAAATTTCAGATCGATCGAATGTACCGTTATTAAATTATTGAACTTTTTAGTTTATCTATATATAAGCATCTGTACCGTCTGCTTTTGTTGACATCCATGAGTTAACCCCGTGACCACATCACCGTGTTTATATAATAAAACGTGGTTAAAAACAAGTGTGTTGACATTATTTGGTTCAAGTGATGAGCGTGTCTAATTGACAATAAAACCAGACGAGCTGAACAATCATTCACATGGAACTGAGGGTAACTGATATGCACAAAACGGTCTTGGCAAGGAATGACATTATCGGATTTCGGTGTTCATTAAGTTTCCACCACTGTAGAGGGTTAATAGATTCAGGTACTTTAATCTCCATTTTGTAACGCAGTAATTAATCGTCAGAAAATTTATTATTTATCTGCCGCTATTTTTTGTTTTTTACTTTTTGACTTCCAATAATTTGTAAGTGATGGGTGGATTAATCGTTAAAAAATAATTTAATCGTTAAAAATTTTAACGAGTAATCGAGAAAATAATCGTTAATTTCCGCATGGATATATATATATATATACTAGCGTAAACCCGTCAAAAATGACGGAAGTTTTCAGCTGAAATCTATTTATTTTATTTAAAATTTGCACTTTTTTAGGGCGCCGATGGCGCCGACTTTTTTTTAAAAAGCCCAAACTTGTCCTTGTTTGATAAATACGAAATATTAAACTTTCTGAAATGTACACAAAGTATTTTATAATAGGGGTTGAAGGGCGCCTACTGCGCCCCCTTTATTTTTGTAATTTTATAATTAACCATCATCAAATCCTATTTTTACAATGTTCCCTTTTCCAAAATTAAAATATGAGCGAAAACAATGACGTCATATAATATTTTTTACAGCGCATCTTTAATTTGCACACCTTTTGATGCATTGGTGCAGTAATTTGGTTTTCCCCGCTGTCTAAAATTAGTAGCGTCAGGACAGACTGACTTGCGTGACAATTGCAAATTATATAGTTTTATTATTATTATATTATATTATATAAAACCTTAGGCTTTATAAAAAGGAACTTTAACAAATGTAATAGAGATACAAAACTAAAATGCTACCTCACTTTGGTGAGACCTGTACTAGAATATGCATCTTCTGTATGGGACCCATCCACCAAAGAAAACATTGATAAACTAGAACAAATTCAAAAAAGAGCTGCCAGATTCATTACTGGAGAATATTCGAAACTGACAAGAATAACACCATTAGTTAAATCATTAAACCTTGAAACACTAGAGGATAGAAGAACCAAGAGCAAAGTAGTAATCATACATAAAGCAATTAATTCTAATTTAGAAATGCAACACAAAGATAACTTATACAACCCTCAGATAGACATAAGGATAAAAACACCTTTCTTATTCCGTATGCAAGAACAAACACATACAAATTTTCCTTCTTCCCGTCCGGAATTCGGGCTTGGAATGGGTTGCCTGAAGAATCCAGGAAAACCAACACTTTATCAACATTTAAATCTCTAATAAAAATGCAGGACTAAACACAAACCATAGATAAGCTTAGGACGCAATAATCTTCTGTATAGAAGGAGCGTCTGTAAACAGATAAGATAAGATAGCATATTTAAAAACCTAGTCCAAGACTATGGCTAAATAAAAACCTAGACAATGACAAAAATACCTAGATCTAAGTTGAAAAACCTAGGCCTGGCAGCATTGGTCTTAATTTAATTTTTAAATTTATACTACTTTTATTATTTTAAAAAACAGGAAGCTCTGTCTCGAAAAAAAAAGTAAATATCCTTTAAGTAATTTAGTTTTATTTTATTTTTAATTATCAAACTAAATCTAGATAAAAATACATATTTTAATAAACTATTTAATAAGTTTTTATAAATAAATCTATATTTGATAAATAAATGTTATGAATTTTTGTTTTACTTAAACTCATTTTAAACTTTAAAATCTTTCCGGAAGTATGAATAGTTGCGCATGCGCTTATGCTTATTGTTTATAAAATGTCGGCGTACCTTTTAATGATAATACAGTGACAAATTATCCAAAAGAATTTCAAATAATGGCTATTATTTAAAGACTTTCTAATGTTTTTCTTTATTTTCAAATTAAGATATTTTAAAATTTGGTAAGTTAAAATTATTTACCATGCCAATTGTTATCTCATAAAATCCATGATTCATCTTATCTTATGGTATTCAATCAGATTTTTTTTGAAAATTTTAAACTTAAAGACTAAAGTTTAAAACTAAAAGCTCTTAACTATTGTGTTAGTCCTCACTCCATGTAGGATAGAATATATTTTTATGCCTCTATGTCCCTCTGTCCTCAAAAACTAAGCAGCGCACTTAAATGTATACCTTACTGCCTTACACTAGCTCTTTAGTGACTTTAGACAGGTCATTAGGCATTAGGGATTAGTCATTATTTAGACTGATCACTGATACTGATAGTCATAGTAGGTTTTAGACATTTAAATTTTGTAAATATTAGGCTATTTATTATACTTTATATTATATAAACTGTACTCAAAGGCCAAATTATTTTAATTAATATTAGTATTAGTATTCATCTTTATTCTCCTACATTTTCATTAATCATTGTTAATGTTATTGAATTGATCATAATGAATCATTGAAAAATTGATGAAATTGATGTATCATTTTAAAGCAGGGGTTGGGAAACTTTTTATCTGAGAGAGCCATAAACACCTCATATTTTGAAAAGTAATTCTGTGAGAGCCTTACATTATGTTTGAAACTAAAAATTCAAGTAAATGTGTGAATTTTGTGTAATTTTAACACAAAAGTACAATAATGTCTGTGAATTCTTTTTAATAACATTGTTATGCTGTTTTTTTATATGCAGTTAATTATAAATTATAATTAATATGTAGATCAAAGGAGTCTGAATTAGCTTTGTTTTATAATCGATCATTTGTATGATAGTCAGATGCAGCCATCAATAGAGCCACATCTGGCTTGTGGGCCATGGTTTCCCAACCCCTGGTTTAAAGAATGTTTTGTACTTAAGTGTTCGGGCTTACTACTACTACTGAGTTCAAATAGGCCTAGACAGTAGACACTAGATCTAATTAAAGTAAAAATAAATATGCCAAGACTAGATTTACACTTACACCCTTAAATTTAAATAAGGATAAATTGACCGGAGTTCAGTGAATTATAGAAACTTATTAATTAAAGCCAGTCTACACTAATTTAAATAACTTACTCAACCACTGTAAGTTGTATGCCTGCTTTAATCTCAATTACAAAAACTTAATTAGCCCTGTTAAAAAACAAAGTGTCTACATTCTACATGTGCAGAGACTGGGCAGACAGGGTGCTATCTGGGATATTAGACTGGCTATCACATGACTCTTATTCCAGACCAAAGCTCAGTCTTCCAATGTATATCACTTGCTCCGTAGGTTAATCGGTTAGATCTTTTTTTCGGTGATTATGTGGTTGAGGCTAAAGGGTTCAAATTCTACTGAAGCCCCAACCAGCACAGGTTGCTTGTTAAAATTATGGTGCAGAAGAGTCATGTTAAGTGTTTTAGTTTTTTTTTCAAATTTAAATTAATTTATTTTTAGTAGCCTAATACCTATTCAGCTAAATTTCTAATTAGCTACTTAACGTTTAAAGCCCCATAAGGTTTTCGGTAAACTTCCGCCTCAGTCCTGTAAGGATTTCCCGTATCGCGATCAAGTGGTTATGAAATTAAAAAAATTGCTGTAAATTTATTTATTATATTATTATTGTCATACTGACTTCATCTTTTAGGATAAGAGTGGTTATTTTACTTATCCAAAAGACCGTTTTGAGTGTAATACTATTTTACCTGTAGTTTAGTACTGTTATTTTTACAAAAAAGTATAGCGAAATCACATTTTCAACAACAAAAAAACACGTAAAAACTACCCCGCAACTTTGCGAAAAGATAGAAAACACGAGCGTAGGCAATCGCCGCCATTTCCAGAATTCGAATACATCTTCTATCCCGTACTGAGTAGTTTTTACTTTCTGTGATTTCGTTTCTAAAGAGAGTACTATTGAGGCGCGCTTTGGTAATAGAGGCTAGGCGCGCATTACCGCGCTTTGTCAAATTAAACGTAATAGAAGATTTTATTTGTAAATTTCAATAACTTAAATGTTTTAATTACTGCTTAATATCAGTACCAAAGCAGTAAATTTTTAAAGTGAAAGTGAAATTCCTCAAACACAGAAAATAAAAATTTTGATAGCCAAATGACAAGTTACAAATTTTGAACAATAAAGACTACTCTGTTCATATAATTTTATTCTAGCCAGAACCAGTTTAAATAAAGCAAATTTTGGGCGATACAAGCAGAGCTAAATTATTATTTTTTTAAATAACAGGTTTTTAGCGCGAATAAGACTAACTTATTGATTTTGTTATATTTATTTTAAGGCTGCGGAAATTAACGATTAATTTCTCGATTAATCGATAAAAATTTTTTAACGATTAATCGACCCACCACTTATAAATGTACTGGAAGTATAAAAGTAAAATATTTCGGACGATAAATATAAACTAATTTCCGACGATTACACGAACTCTTTTGTTTTAAACTATTCACTTAGGTGAATGTTCAAAATGTTGATAAAGGTTATTGTTTCCATTGAGAGAAATCGTTGCCTACCATGCAATGTTACCTCTAGTCTAAGCTTCGTTGTTTCGTGTGCAAAGTTTTTTAAAAAACCTAGTGTGCAAAGTTGCACAACATCCATTTTTTGTGCAATATTTTACACAATTTTCTGCGTGGTGATTCTAAACTCATGTGTGGCGTCTGTCAAATATCTGCGCAGCTTAAAGGGAACATTGCTTACGGCGCGCTTTCCCCTAGGTGCGTGAAATCGCCATCCCGTTGTGTGTTTATAACGGCTAAGGCACCGGTGGGCGAAAGAGAAACTTCATCTAATTTCAAGAAATGTAAATATAAACCCGACATATATATTTAAATGATGTGTAAACGTTTGGACTGAATCAAATGCTAATTACTTCCAAGCAATTAAAATTTCACAATTTCGTTTGCAATAAATTATATAACATTATTGCATATCAGTCTTGACTCAGTCGGTCTCGAATGCCATTTGCAGCCAGAGCGGTTTACGTTACTATGCTTAGTATTATGCAAATTAAATTTGTTGTTACACATTCAGTTGAGACCCCCCTCCCCCTTGCGTACGTAATATATGGATGGCCCCATAGAATATAATGATTGGATACGTTTCAGTAAAAAAAAAGAAGAAAGAAGGCATGAGATCTTAAAAATACGAGTGACATGGTCGCAGGTCTCCAAACCCATAGGCCTCCTTCCCTGCCCCCAACCTCCTACTTGCCCAGTAGCCGGAAACCTCATAACCTTTTTCTCCCTACTTTTCATCTGTTAAATTTATAGAAACTATGCAGAGATTAGATGGCGTGATGGATAAATTTCCAGAGCGAAATCAGTCCTCCCCAAATGACTCAGATTCAAATCTGATGAGGTGGGTACCAGTCGACTTGGCTTTTTATAAAACTTTAATTGTATTTGATATAACACTAGGTGCTCAAATCTTCTTAATTAAATAACTTTTCTCATTTTTAGAAGTAATAGAATTAATACATTACCTCTAGTCTCTGCACTATTTAATTGTTCTTCAGGAAGATAGTCTCATAAACTGCAAGGCTTTTATTGTATTTGATTTGAAACTTAACAATTAATCCATGCCTGTTTATGGTTTCAGTGAAGAAAGTGATAAAGTGTCTCAAATTTTGGTAAGTATTTTTTATAACTTTTTTATACCTTATGCATTGGTCAAAAGTGCCATAAATTTAAATTTTATAAATAATATTAAATATAGACTTTGTTAAGTAGATCACATCAACAAAAGAAAGTAAATACAAATTTTAATACATGTACAGTAAAATTTTAATATTTAATTTGATCAAAAGAAGTAGAAGACTAACTCCCTAAATTATTTAGAATTAATATTTTAATCTTAAACCAAACTTTGATGGCATTGTAATTCATTTATTGATAAATTGTTTTGTTTTTTAGAGTCAAGTTTCTCAACTTTCTGAGCTAGAAAAATACATGTTATATTTACAACTTCCAACTGAGGAGGCCATAGATGACAATGGAGAAGAGACTAACAAAATGTATGCTACTTATGGATATCCCTTGTAAAATATCTTCTGGTTTGGATAGTGTTTATATCAATATTAAAAACAATCTTATTTGCCAGCTGAATTTTTTTCCCTTATAATTTCATCTGCACTATGTGGTTATTTCATCTCAAAGTAATACTAAGCAATTAAACGTTCAATTTATTGTGAATTTTAATATTAACTTGGACAAATGGACTGTACAAATTGTCCTACTGTTATTTGCACAGACCATCCAATTCAGTTGCCAAACGAACAGATACTGCGCTCAGATGGATCAGGCAGCACTATGCAGAGAGTCATGATACAGATAGCTATGTACCTAAGGAGGAAGTGTACGAACAATACAAGTAAGTGTACCATTGAAGGCAAAAGATTGATGTGAGAATTAGAAGCATTCAGAGTATCATGGAAGACATTAAAATCCATGTGATTTTAAAAATTAAAAAAAATGTTTAACCCTCAAATCTTTTTTTAAGAGTTTTGAATCCAGTATAAAATATCAGACCTTTTTGGATTTTAGGGGTGTAATCCCTAAGACTCAGAATTCATTTCATATTAGATGTAAAATTTGAATCTGTTGTTTACATTGTTGTTCTTTGCCATAATTACTATTTTGCAATTGGCTTTTGCTTTATCAGAGAGCAGTGTGAAGCTGATCACTATAAGGTGCTTTCCAGTGCTGACTTTGGCAAAGCAATGAAAATTGTTTTTCCTAAGATAACACATAGACGACTTGGTCAGCGTGGTAAATCTAAATATCCTTTTTTTAAATGGATGATGTTGTGACTATGCTGTGGTTTCTTAGATTTTTTAATTTTATCTTTAAGAAAAAAAATTAAGCACATTACTTTTAAAGAGATTTGAAGGGTGTTGTGAAACAATAGATGAGTGTGTTAACCCTTAACTGTTGGCACATACTGCTATGAAGGGCTCAAGAAGAAAGGAGATCATTCAACATCACCTTGCACAAGTTCTGTACAGCATACAGCTGAGGTGAGAACTTAGAAAATAAGTCTTTTTTCTTAACATAGAATTAACTTCATAATTTTATTTTAACTATCACTTGATTTTGTTTTAATTTCCAACTTTCTATACCCCCAGAAGCCGTGTCCAGATAGCAACCTGTATGCACTATCTTGTCAGCTTGTTTGTGAATGGGCCTCCCAACTGCTTAGTCGCCAGCTGACGGACATAAAATCTTTATCTGAGTACCTGATCTCAATAGGTTTTTCATGTGGAAAGACAGCTGCCAAATTCAGTCTTCTGTCTGGAAGCACTAGTAAGATGTTAGAACTGAAATGCTTTTAGTTTTCATTTCCTTTGTTTGTTGAGAATATTGTTGAATTTTTTTAATTATTGTAGTAATTTTGTTAATGATTTGTCAGAGAGTGATAAAATTGTTAAAATAAAACATGTTATTATTTTACATGAAAAATTATTTCTCATGCCTCCTCGTGCAGGTCCCCCCAAGCAGTCGGATAAAGATCGTAAAGCTGTTCGCCATCAGGACGGGCAGGTTTTAATTCAACGCAAGCTCCAGCACAAGGAGATCATCCGCAAACACAAACAGAAGTTACAAGAGCAGCAGAAGGTTCAGAGGGAACTGGCCAAAGCTTGCTCTCCTGTCTCATCTGTTCAACCTTTCACTGTGGATCTGGGGAGTTCGGATGTTGTTGGCAGGAAAAGGATATTACCACGTCCTCAGTCGGTACAACCTTGTGTCCCCTACTGGAATACAGGTCAGGTCACGGGCAATGTCCAAACCTCAGAGAGTGTCTTGTCATTGGCAGAGATGCAAAAAAACGTAAGCCAGGATAGCAGCAAGTTGCTGGGTATCTTGCTGGCTAATTCAAAAAATAAAGGATCTTTGGTGCCACTTAAAAGATGCCAGAGTGCCAGTGTGGTGGAGAAACATTCTATGTCCTGTGATATCGGTGAGGTGTTTCGACAGCAACTCACCAGCAACCAGCCATTTTGTGATCCTAAAAAAGGTAGTGATACGATTCAACAAAGTTCTTTACAATTGACTTATACAACTATATCCCTGCCATCTCCGTCCATTTCTACCATGGCATGGTCCAACCAGACTTGTAGCAAGGCACTGGACTCTCTTTTATCAACGAGCGGCTTGATGCTCACTCAGCAACACAAGAGGAACGGTGGCAACATCAGCCCCGATTGGAGCTCCAAGAGGAGGTGTATGACGTCACTGGGGGTGCGGGAGCCGGAGAATTTTCATTCAATTTGTGCTGGTGACTTTGGTGAACTTAACAGGGCCAGGCCCTACTCTTGCCCAGTCTCCTGGGATGGACTCCCCTCCCAATCACATCCAAAGTCACGTGTAATTTGTGGTGCCTCCGATGTCCAAGTCAGGGATGTTTCATCTGCTGGACCTGGGGAGAGAACAGAAAAAAGTAAGCAGAAGCCAGTGTGTTCAGACAGTTTCAAGGAAGACGGTACCCTTAAAAGTAACAATTCCAAAGAGTCTCAAGAAAATAAATTTCATTTCGTCCAAAAACCTACTGTGATCAACCGACCAATGAATCTGATGCACAATGTTTCCTCATGCCCAGACTTTCAACAGATTTCTAGGAGCTATGAAAGGCAAGAGTCGGAATCAAGGACCGGGAGAATGAGTGGGACTATCTTAAATTCTCTTCTGTCATCCACGTCAGATCTATTGTGGAAGAAATGTGAAGGGTCTCAGCATGTGATAGGATCCGTGGAAACTCATTCCTCCCTGTCTCTTGCAGCAAGTATAATGTCCACTGCACATTCTTCTTCAGAATTTGATTCCAAGCAAAACAACCATCAGTTCCGGCTGATGAACCCTCCTCCGTCCAACAGTTCAGAAAATAATAATATATTGTCTGCGTTGTCGAGCCGCAGCGCTTTTGTCCCCGTGACAAGCCATAAGCAGCTGGTGAGCAGCGCCGTACTGAAGGAAGCTTACCGTGAACTGTCTGAACACAACCATTCCCTCCCGCTCTCTGAATCTGGTCAAACAAAACCTGAACATTGTGCTGTAATCAACACATCAACTTCCACCACCCAGGGTAACCCCAAGGTAGAAAGCAGCCTTTCATTTTCAAGCTCCGTTGATGCATCTCACTTTAACAAACAGTCTATTGACTCGTGTGGTTCTGTTGTAGACAGTTCTACAAAAGCTGACGTCTACCATTCAGCAAGCGTTTCAGACCAAGTGACTGCCCCTGTGAGCTGGTCTGGTTGCACAGCCAGCTCCGGCAATGAAAGTGCTTTCACCAGCCCCATAACCTCTCTTGTGTCATCATCATCTGTTGAGGTTAAATCAGGGCAAGGTTATACATCCAAAAAACAAAACCTCAGCACCAGTTCTCCTAATATTCATGTCTCCGGCACCACGACCTCATTAAAATCTGGCTCACCTGGCCAATCTCAGATGACTTCAATTTCTCCTAGCCCCCACACAAGCCAGACAAACAGTTCACCTGTCACTCCACCGCGACGAGTCTGTAGAAACAGGTTTACTCCCATCCGCCCTAAAATAGGTGGCGCCCCTTCACCACAGAAACTAGTGACGAGCTCAACAACTCCGTCACCTCAGAAGAAAGACCTTAGAAAAGTGTCCACCATTTTAAAGGAGCAGAGGTTAAAGATTGCCCAAGATTTGCTCGTGAACCTCGCCAACAGTTATCAAGGGGAGGTTAAACTTCAGATGCCGGCTGAACTCCTGGGGTTATCTCCTGGCAAATCAAAGTCTGCCGATGTGCTCGTCACCATAGGGCCACCAAACAATAAAAATCTTCAGACTGGAAACACCGCAAGTCCCCAGCTGTGGCCCATATTAAATCCCAGCCCCCACCATCAGGACGTGAAAGTTGTTGTTGACCCTGTCACACAGGCAATATCAAACACAAGCCCGGTTTTCTCGTCCACTCTCCTATCTCCACCGCCCGGTTCCACACAACGACAGAGCACCGGCCAGTCCCTCGGCCTTCAAGTCATCACTTGCCACAAAGGCGGAAACAACCTTGGGCAGCCTTTAGCCCTGTATTCCCCGACAATGTCTGTACGCCATGAGGAGCCCCTGCTGGCATCAAGCAAACAAGTGGTCATCATATCTCCACCCAGGAGTGCCAGCAGCACAGAAGTGGTTCTTGGCAAATCTGGTTTTGTGGAAGATTATCAAGGGAATAAATATTCCATTGAGGATGGAATGAACAAGGCAACTTTGAATCAGAACCTGGGGCTGCAGTGTCAGAATAAACCAACCAGTAATGATTCAGTGACTACCTCAGAACTGCGGAGACCATCCTCTGGAGTATTGAATGTCTCAGAAATAAATGGACACATGATTGGACCCGATGCCAATGGACAGACCTATTTACTTGTGCCCAATTCTGAACCCAGTGTTTCAGTTTCCAATGGAGGCTCATCACGGAGCCTTGCAGCCCCGTCCACCACCATGAAACCAGGTAGTGCTATGAATTTTTCCCCTCAACAAGTCACAAGCTGTTCCAACGGACCTCGTCTGATTCAAACTACCACATCATCTTCCTCAGCCCTCCTCTCCGAGTTAAGTCAGCTGGCCAGTGCAAGTCAGAAGATGGCCAATCAGCCATTGATACAACACAATTCATTTTCATCTGCTTTCCACAAATGTTCTTCAAAACTTCACCTGAAATCACCCACTCTCCTTGAAAGTCCTGCTAAATTTGATGCTCATGGGAATAAAACGGTGGAAAATGTATGTGTCAGTACAGAAGTCAAGCCACAGAAGACTGCAGTAGGTGTTGTTGGGCCAGGCATGGAAAGGTCCCCAAAACTTATAAGAGATGCTCTTGAAACACCCGGTGCCACCAAGAACCATCCCGTGAGGAAGAGGAAGTCTGGCGCAGATGAGCATGGCAGCAATAAGAAATCCAATCGTTCCAAAGAAAAGGAAGCGGACGATGATGTTTTCATCATTAACATTGATGACGAGGATCCACAACAGAATTCCAAAGTAAGTGTCTTCACCGCAAGGCCAGAGTCTGCCGATTCCACAATCCCTTCATGGTATTGTGAAAAGAAAGATGTTTACTTGGCGCCAGACCAGGAAAGCAAGCCACCGAGGAAACCTCTTTTAACAGACACCGAAACTTTGCTGGAAATGATACCCAACACAAAAGCCAAATCTATGACGGTCAAAGAAACTGTTATGGCGCTCAACTGCCTCAGAGCCAAAATCAGCGGCAGAGATCGGGGCCTTGACAAGTGTGGGCCGTTAGAGCCTCTGTCTCAACAGAAACCCGGCCAACAAAACGGTGAGTCTCCCCACCAGGTCATGGGGCACAAGGCCACCGCCATATCTAACAGTGCTGGACCCGGCAGCCCTGCCCAAGCATCTTATTCAGTCAACAGCCAAAGCAGCACTGTTCAGCTGTGTAAAAGGACAGGAGGCAGGTATGTGAGCCTCAACTTGGAAAGCTTAGAGAGTGATGCACTGCTGGACATTGAGCAGGCCTTAGATAGAAAGCTGTTTGGTGACTTGCCTGTCGGATATCCAGGATTTTCTGATCGCAAGACATCCGTCGGTATCGCAGCTAAATCGACAAAGGCTTTAGCTCCGTCCAATCAAACCAAGCAGCCCTTGTTGTCTCAGCAGATCTCAGAAAATGAGTTCATGGCTGAAAGTGAAAAATATCTTCATCATAATGCAGCATTTGGGGGTAAAAAACAAAACAAAGTTTATAAAGATGTATCACAAAGTGGAGACGCCTTGAAGGAAAATATTGACAAACAGAATTCATTTTTATTTGAAGAAGTTAAAGAACCTGCAACATCAAACGTTACCAACCACTGTAAAAATGTTTCAGAAAATAATAGCGATTTCTTTTCTGACCCCGTGTCTCGGCTTGGGACGAGGCAAGAGGAGGCTTTGCTTTCGGGTTTCGACCGGAAAAACTCAAATAGGGATTTCAATTTCCAGGCAGACTTTTTGGATTTTTTGCAGAGCAACGGAAGCGCCAGTTTGTCTCAAGACAGCTCAGACTCAAGTAGCTCAACAGACAAAGGGAAGGCTTCTGATCACCCCACCCTGGCACAGTGGCTAACCAGGACTGTTGCCGATAAACCAGACAGTGGTCAGAGATACTCCTCCCCCGCGTTGCCGTCCTACTATGACAATCTGCCACCTGCCCAGACAGCCTCACAGGCCAACATGTCCAGTGAAAATGAACTGCCAGGAGACATTGTAGACTTCATCACTGAATCCATGAGCTCTAGAAAGCACTACAACAATTCCATGATGTTCCACAACTCGCCCTCATCTCTGCTGGCCGACCTTATCAAAAAAGATAAGCAGGACAACAAAGAGATTCAAAATTCAACTATCTGGCGGAGCATTTCTGTCCCCAATACGCCTGCTGCATGCGACATGAAACAGCCTGCTGTTGTTGGTGATGTCTCCGTCAAACCTGATGCGGGCTCGGACAATCGCAGAAACAGCCAGTGCGGCCCAGAGCATACAGCCAGTCACAGCGGAAGCATTCGGTCAGCAGTCCAACAGCATACAGATTTAACTCAGCAAAAGTCTATTGAAATATCCACCCAAAATTCTTCCAGTGGTACTTTCCTAAGTCCGGTGGGGCCGGCTAAATTAACCAGGAGGCTGTCTGTTGAACGGTCAGTTTCAAGTGAGTATTCCACTTCAAAAACGCCTAACGCTGAGCCCCAAAACGTCAAAGCCAATGATCGCCCACCCTCTCGATTAAAGACAAATGCTGAAAGATTACAGAGCAAGACTCCTGTGGATAGGTTAATATCTAAAATTCTAACAGACAGGTCCGGTCGGCATGAAGGGATGTCTGATCCTTACCAACAGATGTCAAGGGAGAAAGAGTCGACCAGATCTCTGTTATCCAGAAGACAACCAGACAAGTCCAGGCACGGGGGAGATCAAGGAGTCCTGGCCAACCCAACGTGCACCAACTGGATGGAAGCAGGTAGAGGAGACAGGTCACTGAATCAGACGCCACTGTCGGACGGGGGCTACAGCAGCGTCAGCCAGACCCCCATTTCTGAAGTGGGTAGCGTCAGCCCCAGTCCTACCATGATGGCCGCTCCGGGCTTCTTCGGGGACTGCGAGCGTCAAGACATTTTGTCCCCTGCGACCATTTTCATGCCACTTCGGTCTGACTCTGTCTTGAGCGGGCTCTACCACACCCGAAGCTGCGGGCCCGATAGTTTCACCTGTAAACAGTCCAACAGTTCTCAGGTTTCCGGCAGGGGTTCTGAAGAACAGGAGCATACGGTCTTAAATGTCAGGAGCCAGAAGTCTCAGGGGGGATCAAAGCTCTTGGATGTGTTGACAGGGTTTGAGATGGATCCATCCAGGGACACAACCCAGTCGGACTCTGTGAAATCTTACGATCAGAACCTGAACGCTTCCTTCCTACAACTGCACTGCATCCCAACACCCCCCTCTAGTCCATCATCACCCAATCAGAGAGCTCAAGAAACTGTCCATTCGCCTCTACATTTTAAAGAAGCCTTCTCAGAATCTACGTGGCAGAATGAAAGCCTGCTAACAGCTTCGGCGGTCAGTTTTGGGCAAGAGTTTTCAATGAGTTCAGCCGGTCACGTTCAACCAGGAACCAGCAGACAAACGGTTGCTTCAAGTCCAAAAAATCAGCCTATTACTTCCTCCCCTACACCGCAGGTTTCCCGTTGCCACCAGTACAACCCCCATCCTTCGCCGCCATTCACTCCCAGCTCTCAGCGCTGTGTCCTGTCCCCCCGATGCCCCACTCCGTGCTCACATATTTCTCCCCGGTGCAACACACCCAACAGTGATTCCAATCTGGCACCGAACCGCTTTGTTCCTATCCAGACCTCTGGCATCCTGGGTAACTCAGCTGTTGGTTACATACAGCCGATACGGCCAGTGGTCACCATCGCCAGCGCCGCCAATCAGAACCTTTACTCTCTGCCATTGTTTTCAAGCCCGTACGCCAACAAGAAATCTGATCCTTTCATCACATACAGTTTCATCAAGTCTGAGAATGATGTCTCCAGCAGCTCGGGCGTTCAGTTACAACTCAAAACAGACCAGCACACACAAGTGACCAGTGAAAGAAGTGTACCCCCGGCCTTTGTTTTATCTTTGACTGGTGCCATTGGGTCGGTGTCAGGTAAAGGGATGAAAGACGGTTGGGGGAGCCAGGACATTACTGTGGCTACCATGAACCACCAGACTCAGTCCCACGATTCCACTAAAGTTGTGGACCAGACCCAAAGTTCCAGTGTTCAGTTTACTAGTGACATGTTACCAACTTATGAAGAAGCTGTTTCATTACTCTCTGGGTCCAACACAGACTACAAGAACCAGAACCTTGCACAGCCAGAAAATAGGGAGAGACATCAAGCCAAGACAACTGAGATGAATCCCATCAAGTCTGTTGATAAATCCATAAGCTCTGTGAAGGAAGCTAGTCAGCAATCAGCAGCACAAAATCATGTAAGCCAAGCAAAATCTATGAATGTTAATGATTCACCATCACAGCAGCATAAGATTTCAAGCAGCACTGACGCAGTGACAAACTCCTCAGATAAGCAGACAGAACATTCCCTCACCCAACACTCAACTGCCACCGGGAGCCAGAGTCTGGCAAGACAGCTCCAAAACAGCAATTCCCTGAGGCTCTTGCTTGGGTCAAGCATCTCCGGCTCTAGGAAAAAGTCCAGCTTGTCCACGATGCTCCAAGCTCCTGCTTTTACTTCTGTTAGCCAGAAGCCCCAGACCAGCCAAATTCCTGCAGAGATTCCGACAGCTACTCTAAACTTGAAGAATTCTCCCGGCACCCCGAGTATCCAGGCCCAGTTAGTGACTCGCATTGAATGGAAGTCCTCCGGCGATTCAGATTACTGGCTTGGAAATTCATCGACAACAGCACCTGCGACAGATGCGGGCACACAGGAAGCTATTAGGATTAGCGAATTACCCACAGCTTACTACACCGGCACCGCCCCCAATAAAACTGCATTCTCCATACCCAGTTTTGACCAGTGGCCAATGTATTACGGCCAGCAAGCCCAGCTCATCAACATCAGGTCAGATAAAAGAGATGCTGGTTCCAGACAGGATGAACTTGATGAGACCTTAGATGTGTTAAAAAACCTTGACAGTCATTACTTCCAACAGGAAGATGATGATGACATGCTTTGAGTTGATTGATTTGTGAGCATCGCTTATTTAGAGATATGTGCCAGTGAATACGGAAGGTGAAAAAGAATCTCCCAGCAAATTTTATCTATTCACTTTTTAAATATATTTTTGTTTTAAGTCCATGGAGGTGCTGCAGGGAAGATGGTTGAGTAATTATTGATTTAGTGTCAAATAATTGTTTAAAAATTAAGCTTTCACTGAATTCTAATTCTACATGAAAATATTGTTTACAAACTAACAAGTTACTAAGGGTCATATCTTTTGAATCAACCAGAAACAAGCATTGAGTATTAATTGTTTTTATTATCAAAGCACTATCCTGTTCATCAATTTACTTAACAAAATTACAACGATGCTATATTGCTGGGGCCCTTTTGGCCTTTAAAGTATATGGGCAGAAGAATTTGAAAATTGCAACAATTTAAAGCTCCACGGGCATTTTTTAAAATGAGTGACCAAAAATGTACCTGTCTTTGACCTCTAACAGAAAAATGTACCTGTCTTTGACCTCTAACAGAAAACACTTAAACTTTTGGATGGCAGTTTTCAACGTAAATGAATCTGCAGTCCAGAAGTTTTTGTATCCCTCATAAAACCATTTACTACTGCCACCACTTGTTTCTTACTACTCTATCACCTGTTTATATGATGGTAAAATTAACCTAAATTTACATTTGTTACACACATTTATGTTCTTTTAGGAATAAGGCTGATTATTTCAATGATTGTCCAACATTTGTTTTGTATATAGAGAAATACCACATTTGTTTTCTGGTAAGCTATTGCATGCATTTTGAGAATTTTGTATGTTTTTTAAATAAAATCAATATATCTGAACCAATGGTGAAAAATGAAACTTTGATATGTATATATATACTATATAAATAAAACTTATGTACATGTTTGAAAAATGACAGATTTTTAAAATTGTTTGTTTAAATTTGATGTAATGTCAATTAAGTTGTGACTGAAATTTGGTGTCTGGCCATGTCATTTATTTTTCATCTTATCCCTACAATAGAGAGTTTTCGGTTAAGTCAGGGGTTGTCCAAAGTCCCGCGATGCAATTTTAACTGGCCCGCGGCCTCATCAGAAATAATTAATTGACTGACTTATTATTTAAGTAACAACATTATATTTATAAGAAAAGTCGATTCCCCCCCTCTTTTATTTATATGATCACGTCAAATGATGGTGAAATTAATTCCTTTTTTTTTAACAACGTGAAAATGAATTTTTAAAAACCCGATGAAGTTATGTGCTGTTAATTATACAATATTCGTTGACGACCAGACCATACGTACGTACGTACTATGTCTAGCTGACGGAAACTGAGAAGCTGAAGGAAATGAAAGCTGGATTAACCTCACAAGTAAAGCTTATTTTTAAGAATTTGTCAGGCAAATGAAAATTCCTCAAAGGCAAGTTATGAGGTGGCAACACTGGTAGCAAAACACAGTAAATCATTTACTGATGGCGAGTTTGTTCAAGAATGCTTGATGAGAATTGTTGAAAATATCTGTCCTAAGAAAAAGCTGGAGTTTGCCAATGTTTGCCTGTCACGCAAAACTGTGGCTCGCAGAAATAAAGAAATCTCATCTGACATTAAAAGACAATTTGAAGCAAAAGCAGAAAAATTTACTTTTTTTCGATAGTCTGTCATGAAAGCACTGATGCATCTGACACTGCGCAACTTCTTATTTTTTTAGAGGAGTTAATGATGACATGTGTGTGAGTGAAGAATTACTTGACCTTCAGAGTCTCAAAGACCAAACAATGGGAAAAGATTTATTTGTTTCCGTTTGTTCTGCTTTCAATGACATTAAACTATCGTGGAAAAAATTATCTGGGAATTATTACTGATTGTGCTCCTGCCATGATTGGTGAGCATATTGGACTTGCAACACTTGTCTGTAACAATGTCAGATGGTGCTCCTGCCATGATTGGTGAGCATATTGGACTTGCAACACATGTCTGTAACAATGTCTGATGGTGCTCCTGTCATGATTGGTGAGCATAGTGGACTTGCAACACTTGTCTGTAACAATGTCAGATTGTGCTCCTGCCATGATTGGTGAGCATATTGGACTTGCAACACTTGTCTGTAACAATGTCAGATTGTGCTCCTGCCATGATTGGTGAGCATATTGGACTTGCAACACTTGTCTGTAACAATGTCTGATGGTGCTCCTGTCATGATTGGTGAGCATAGTGGACTTGCAACACTTGTCTGTAACAATGTCAGATGGTGCTCCTGCCATGATTGGTGAGCATAGTGGACTTGCAACACTTGTCTGTAACAATGTCAGATGGTGCTCCTGTCATGATTGGTGAGCATAGTGGACTTGCAACACTTGTCTGTAACAATGTCAGATGGTGCTCCTGCCATGATTGGTGAGCATAGTGGACTTGCAACACTTGTCTGTAACAATGTCAGATGGTGCTCCTGCCATGATTGGTGAGCATAGTGGACTTGCAACACTTGTCTGTAACAATGTCAGATGGTGCTCCTGCCATGATTGGTGAGCATAGTGGACTAGCAACACTTGTCTGTAACAATGTCAGATGGTGCTCCTGCCATGATTGGTGAGCATAGTGGACTAGCAACACTTGGCTTAGTCGGGGTCAGCCCTTCTACGCATTTTAAAAAAAGACATTGGGCAATTCATAGAAGATAAAAACAACCGATTCCAGAACTATCTGTTACCGCGTGGCTGGCAGATTTAGCATTTTTATTTGATCTGGCAAGACATCTAAACATTCTTAACACAAATCTTCAAGGGCACAATGCAGTGGTAAGCCAATTATATTCACATATCAAGGTGTTTGAGTTTCCAATGCAGCCCAATACCACACATTTTCCCTCATTGCAGGATATCATAAAAAGTTTTCCAGAAAAAAGCTTCAATCAGCAAATGCAGAGGTATATTACAGATATTGCATTCCTGGCTGATGAATTTCAAAGAAGCTTTCATAACTTTGCAACTATTGAAAAGGAAATCATTTTTTTCTTCATCTTTCTCTGTTGACCCTGATATACACCTTTCCTTTGACCCTGATATACACCTTTCTCTGTTGACCCTGATATACACCTTTCTCTGTTGACCCTGATATACACCTTTCTCTGTTGATACACCTCTGTGACCCTGATGATGCTCCAGGCAATCTGAAGCTGGAACTCATTGAGTTTCAAAGTGATGCTTAATTTTGCAGCAGACAACAACAGCTTTCTCTCATTGACTTTTACCCACAGATGGATAAAGAGAGATTTTTTTTAAAAAAAGAGATTCGAACATTTGCTAAGAAAATGTTCAACATGTTTGTGTGACATCTTGTGTGACAGACATTTTCAGTTACGAATTTTAACAAGACCCATGTGAGGACGAGAATAAGTGGCTCTCACCTGCGTGATATACATATTAAAACCAGTAACATTTAGCCTGCCATCACCTATTTAATGCATTCAAGAGCTCAGTTTCACACTTCACATTAAAATTTTCAAATACAAACTTCTCAACCTATGTCATTTTTGTTTATTATTTTAATTCGGCCCGCGAATATCTTTACTTCAAGGAATATGGCCCGCCATGCTAAAAGTTTGGACGCCCCTGAGTTAAGTGTACCTTTATTCCACAGGCTCCTAACGCATGGTCAATGACCCTCTAACTGGGTAACAAAAGGGTATCTGTATGGGCTCATCCAGTCAGACAGCAATCGATTGTTTTTGTGTCTACTTTCTTTGACAGATTTTTTTGTTGCTTTTTTTTTAATGAAAACAAAAAATAAAACACAGGAAATGATTGCTATTAAGTTAGCATTTGCAAAAACTTAACCACGGATTTTGAAGCACGTCCATGAAATTTTGACTGAAAATCTCATTGGGAACCTGTGCTTTAAGGGTCATGGAACCAAAATGAAATATGGGCCATCCAAATATTGACATCTTTAGAAACAGCAGAAATAGTTCAACCACTAATCACTCAAAGTTATGTAATATTTTGTAAAATTAAATGATGTTATAAACCATCAGTATTATTTGCTGCATCAACGAATTTTAATTATTTTTCAGAATTTTTTTGTTTTTTCTGTAATCTTGAGTAAATGTTTTTAATTAAATGTCATCCTTGATAAAAAATTTACTCTGAAGGAATTAATTTTACAAATTAATTATACATTGCATTATTTAATTTTATTTTGCCAACAAAGTCATTTGTGTTTGTTTATTTTATAACTTTTTAAAAAGACTAGAAAAAGAATAAAATTATATGTTGCAAAATTTTGATGAAAGTATTTTAACACTTACATTAGTCAAGGCAGAAACACTTAAATATGGATTAATAAAGAATGAAGATATTAGAAATAGATCTGCCAGTAAGAGAATAAAATTGGTGATAGTGAAAGTGTTACAAAGTTTGCTTCAAAATGTAAGACTTGCTTTAAAAAAATGTTTTAATTTAAAACAGAATGTTTGTAATAATTGCTCAATTCCATCTACATTTTTTTTTAATCAATAAATTTATTTCTGTTAAAATATATTTGCAAAATAAAATTTCTGTTCAGCAAAGCTTTTCCAAAATAAAATTTCGAAGTTTGAATCTACTAAAAAAAAAGAACTAATACCCCACCCACACCTCAACAGCACCAGTGCAGATTGGTTATCACCCCTTAGTCCTAGTTTACATAATATATGGATGCCCCTTTCCCTTAAAATATTTCATGATATAGATTGAGTTGATGTATGAATATTGAGGTTCAACTTGTGTGTTACTAGATCATGATAATTTTATGTAATCCTTGTTATTTGTACAGAGGAGAAAGTCATAGAAATATAATTGGTAGCAATTTATAAAGATAAATTATTTATTTGTTTGATATTATCATGATAATTTTTACAAATGTGTTGAATAATAAAAGTAATTGTAGGCGTATTTTTTGTTGTTTCTTTTTCGACCGTGCCATAGGGGTTTTGATGACAAGTAAACCAAACTATTACATGTACAACTGAGCTGAGGGATTAAAGTTCTTACATTTGACCTCTATTATATTGAATCATACTGTATAGTAAACTGTATAGGCTATTTTAGTAATAATGTGTATAGGCTATTTTAGTAATAATGTGTATAGGCTATTTTAGTAATAATGTGTATAGGCTATTTTAGTAATAATGTTAGTGGTGTTATACTTTATCTGATGGTTTAAACAAGGCAACTTTTTGTTGTCCTCCCTTGAACATCTATCTATTTGCAGATGCCAAAGATTTCCTTTAGTTACGGGTAAAGTGAATACAAAACTGCCCAAATAATCATAATTTGCAAATTATTTTGTCACATTCCAGATATAAATACCTTAAGATACCCACTGTGATATGAGGAGGTTTTGGAATTAATTTTTTCTCTATGTGGGGAAAGAAAGGATGAAGGTAATTAACTTCTTGGCTGTCAGCCCTCTTTGCACTAGCCGTGCAGGCCAGTCTGTATAACCAATTCCTGTTCTGACTTTTCAGATTCTTCATGCTCTAAGGAGAAAGAGGTGTGTTCTTTTCTTGGTAGCAATCATGCGGTTAGGTTGATTAGTAATCCTTAAATTGTACACTTCTATGTCCAAATTTCCATTAAATAATAAGCTTAAAGAAAGGCGACGGAAGCGGTAGGCTAACATATCATTGAGATGGATGGATAAGTTTGAAAAAGTGTTCATGGTGATTTGGGTATGGAGGTACAAGGCCACTGATAGGAGGAACGTAGAGGAGGCCTGGCCATACATGTACTGGTCCACCAAGGATGCTTACTTACAAAATTAAGTGAAGGCCTGGCCTTACATGTACTGGACCACCAAGAATGCTTACATAATTAAGTTAAGGCCTGGTCATACATGTACTGGACCACCAAGAATGCTTACATAATTAAGTGAAGGCCTGGTCATACATGTACTGGACCACCAAGAATGCTTACTTACATAATTAAGTGAAGGCCTGGCCATACATGTCCTGGACCACCAAGAATGCTTACTTACATAATTAAGTGAAGGCCTGGCCATACATGTCCTGGACCACCAAGAATGCTTACTTACATAATTAAGTGAAGGCCTGGCCATACATGTCCTGGACCACTTCACTTACATAATTAAGTGAAGGCCTGGCCATACATGTACTGGACCACCAAGGATGCTTACTTACATAATTAAGTGAAGGCCTGGCCATACATGTCCTGGACCACTTCACTTACATAATTAAGTGAAGGCCTGGCCATACATGTACTGGACCACCAAGGATGCTTACTTACATAATTATCTATAATTTATAGTTTTTAAGAAAAGGCAACAAATTGCTTATATGTATTTTCAAACATTTATTATATTTGTATCTACAATTTAGACAGATGTCATATTTTAAAAATTTGATTTTCTACATACATCAGTGCCCCTCAAAGTAAGATGGGTTGGCCTATAAATACTTTGCAAGAATGAGCTTAAGTGAATAAAAAAATAGCTCGTCTTGCAGCATTCATGTAATACAGTACACAAAAATTAAACCTTTAACAAATCAGAAAAAAATGAATGAGAAGCACTGCTCCACAACAGACTTAGATACATAAACTCATTCATTCTTGTTACTCACTGTATCTATCAATACTGATATATGCGGCCTAGTGTTATTGCAATCACAGCTCCTCCTTGTTTTGTGTAAGACAACAATGGCACTAACAAAATTAGCTTTATGTCAATTTGTGAAAAATTAGTGGCTTTCATCAAACGTTTTATGTTCTCAAGCCAACCAAGTGGTCTATACTATGACAAGTTTTAGTGTAAAAATAAATAACTTCCATTGTCACATTTTTTATTAAAAAATTAATTTCCAGTTTACCCTTCCAGTCATTGCGTGTCAAACCGATGCCTTGTCTGATTCTGTATTTTGGTGCTGTATTCACGATCAGTTAAATTATGAAAACACTTGTCTCAACATTCAACACACCACTTTATTTTTGGTAATTTGACATTCCCACAAAATGGGGAAATGACAGGGCAAGTTAATGTTATTAAATGTTTTAACATGCCTCAATACTTTCCATAAACAAAATGAGACATTTCTGAAAAATATTCATTAAGTAATTTTAAGGCCATATTTTCAATGTCTTTTTTAAATTTTTTTATTATCAAGACCTGTTAAGAACCATTTGTGATAAGGACAAGCCCAGAAGTCATTGCAGAGATTCACTTGCCCCGCCCCACCCCCCTCCCCAAAAAACAAACGGATTACATTAGCCCCCTGCGTTTTTTGTAATCTTCTAAGTTAAGAGATCTTCTGGGCACTGTGTCTCTAGGGGTGTGAAGTGGGGCTGTTGGGACAACAACTTGTCCTGAAAGAGAAATAAATTGTTTAAAGCTATATCTAATTGTACACGTACAATCATTTTAAAAATTAAAGTCTCATAAAAATTAATTTTGGAAGTCATTCAAATTTTTTATAATGGGCATATTACCTCCAGATGGAACATCTAAGTCAATTTTAATATCGAAATCATGAACTGCAAACAGATCGTCTGACAACCTTCTCTCTGGGCCATCAGTTTTGTCCCCACCCTGTGGAGAAAAAAGTCAAGGCATATTTTTGTGAACATTTTTCTCATTAAAAAGAAATGAGCATTTTTATTATTTTTTGCTTTAAAATTTGATGGATTATTTCTAACTACAATAAGCATCTTTATTTTTGCAAAGAAAGTCAGCTTTAGTATCAGTATCAGACATTTTTAACATTTGAGTACCAGAACTCAGTACCACTGTAATAAAAGTGTTGGAAACTGATAAAGTATTTGATCCTTACCATAAGACCGTCTATGGGTTGTGACTTGGAGAGTGGTAGCATGGCCAGACTTGCAGAATCTGGTGGTGGCATGGAGGTAGGTTTCTGTCCAGGATTATTACACAATTATTGTATTAAAATGTACATGGAATTATAATGTAATAGGCAATTTTAAGAGTAAAGAGCTATTTTTTATATTTTTATTAGTAGGTTAATGCGTTATATAGGCAAAAAGATAAAAAGACACAAAATGTGTGCCGACTATTGTATTTGGACTTTGAATCTAAAACTATTAAATAAAATCCAAAATTTTCCAATTTTATTAATTAACTAAAAGATTTTGCATCAGGGGTGTCTCCTTAACTCATTAGCTCCTGATGCGACTAAATGTGTCTTCAAAGGGGTTCGAATGGATGCGTCCAAATGTATCTGTTCACATAGTGACGCACTCTCGCATTTTTAGTTAAAAATAGCTTTGAAATCTCGCCTTCCTCTACACTTCTGACTATTGTGTGATTCTACGAGATTTCTATAAAAAATTACCGGATGTTGTGGATTAGTTTGACACGCCTCTATCGATTATTATTCACTCAAGGTGCCGAAAACCACGATATCGATCTTTAATCGTCATTATTTCGCAGCGCATGTTTATTATTAAACTTAATTCATTTCTTGATGCATTAATCATTTTATTTTTTAAGATAAATGAATATCTTTAGAAAAGAAAAACATTTTTCTAATGGAATCAAAAGCTTAACAAAGTTGCTTCCCTTTTGTCCGGAGTATGAAATAGATACGGAAGCAGCACTTCAGGAGCTATTGAGTTCATATGCAATCCAGCTATTGATCATTGTGTAGCTTGAAAAATGACCCATCATTTAAATTTACCATAGAAGATTCCTCTGGTTTTTTGCCCGTCTTTACATCATGTGTCTAAAATAAAATTTTGAGAAGATTTATTGGATATCGTAAACTTTTCAATAAGTAGTTTTTACAATAACACATAATAAAAAAATATATTTATTTAGAAAATTATTTATGGATTATGTATAGGAAAATATGTCCTTGCCTTTGCTTTTAAAAAAAAATTAATCAACATAAGCATAATTGAATTTGAAAAATTTACTTTGATGTGTAAGTGTAAGTCTATAATTTTGCTAATACAAAATTTAAAAGAAAATTTCTTACCCTGGTAACAAGTGTTGGCCTGCAGTGTCGCCGTGTAAAGGGATCTGCTGTGGCATTCCTCATTTCAGCTACTTCAGCCTTAAGGGCATTCTCAGCTTCAACTAAGTTACGATCTCTGTTCCTTTGGTTGATATAACTTTGGGAAAAACAATTGCAGATATGTTGTTTTTGGTTTTTTTCTAAAACATTTTTTCAATTATGCATTATGAATTTTTAAAAAAGTATTAAGAGTAAATTTGAAAACTTGAATGGAAATAATCAAATATCTCATTTGAGTTCTTTAAAGGTATCAGAATATGTTAAAAAGAGTTTAATACTGAAGTTACTGTTCTATGCCTTAAAGTAGGTGTTTGCTTTGTTGTCTTTCTAATAACACAAAATTTAAATGATCATTAATGATTCTTAAAGGAAATGTTTGCCACCAAATTTGTGACACCCAGCAGTATTACTTTAAACAGATTTCTTATTAAAGCCCTTTGTGATGGGTCTGTTATGTACTAAATAATCAGCAGGACAGAAATATTTATGTTGATTTTTCTGTGGGTGAAAAAAATTTTTTCCAAGTTTTCCAGCCAGTGTAATAAAAGAATGACTTGAAATAAGTTAAGTATTGTACCTTATAGAGTTAATATTTGATGTGCGACGCCTATCAAGTTCTTGAGCTCTTTCCTCCAAGTCTTCAAGTTCCTGGCCGAGTTTTAATGACTGCTCTTGGTTGCCGTCCAAATCTGCTTGTTCCTGAGTAAAGACAAGGAATGTTTACATTGAAATTAATATGATAGAATTTTTTAATAATATCCATCATCTCATTATTTTTTTGGTGTGGGTGGATTACCCTAAATGTTTTAATCTTTTTTTTTGAATATCAAAATTGTACATTTGTATTTACCTATGGACAAAATATGTGTGAGACATCAATCAGGCGTATAGATAAGTAGATATATGCCAATCAAACCGGCTATGTATGAGCCTGACAAGACATTACAAAGCGTTTTGTGACATCTTGTCAGGCTCATATATACCCTGTTTGATTGACATATATCTAATTATTTACTTATGGATAGAAACTAGAAAACGATATGACAATAAAAAGTTTACCTTTGATTTCATTAATGATGCTTTCCTCACAGCGTAATTGTGAGGATTTTTTCTAAATTTCTGTTTTTCTGCAACAATCTGTTTGAAAACAAATACATTTATTTTAATTGTTTTGAACAACATATTGACAGAACTGTTCTTTTTCAAGACACTTCTTCTTTTAATTAAAACTTTAAAAAATGTTTTACTTTAAATGATTATCTTTTTTATGCTTCTGAGATGAACCGACATTTAAAATTGTAACTTTCAGTCGGCTAGATCAATAACACTTTGAAACATTATTTATTCATGCCTTAGTGTGGAAACCATGAAACATCAACATCAAGAAAAAAGAGTAACAACTAAAAAAAATTTTTTTAAATCAATTAGATGTAGGTTTTTGAGAAATATTTTATACTAATATAACCTCTTCTATGTCTTTGTCTTTGATCTTGTATTCAAAGGCTTGCTTGATGTCATCTTCCTTTCTTGATATGTCATCTAAGGTGGGTAACTGATGGTGGCCTAGCTCCATAGCTTCCTTCCATTTGTTGAATTCGCTGTCTGAGAAGTCTTGATTTGACACAAATTCTAGCCTGTACACTCGCTCAGCTCCCCCATGTCTGGACAAATAAATTATGCAATTTTTCAATAATATAAAAAATAGCACGCTTTTAGAAAATACAAACTTGTGAAAATTACAACATTACATACTGCATAATATGTGTATTTATAAAACTTGTGTGAAAAAAACACATTTTAGGATTAAATTATCTATTTCAATGATGAGTATTTTTTATCACTCTTTTTTTTAAAGAGGAAAAAAAAACTCATTGAAGTGAAAATACTCACTTTAACTTTAATCCCTTATTTGTTCTTGTGGTACCTAGCTGATAAACTTTGGCAGTCTCGACAACATCTACAATTTCTGCTACCTGCGAGAGCATATTCACAAAATTCATAAATCCACCATCAGTGAATAAAACATGTATAGAATAAGAGTAACTTAATTTGCCGATTAGTGTGTTAAGAAGGAAAGATATCTATTACGCACCCTATACACTGGTCTGCCTTCATGGTTTCCTATTCCAATACGAACAAAGCAACCAGTGACAACTTTTTTAAAGTAGGGCATGTGACACCATCTGGAATTTCAATAAATGAATGCTATTTTTAAAGTAGGGCATGTGACACGATCTGGAATTTCAATAAATGAATGCTATTTTTTTCCATAAAATAAAAATAAAGTTATTGGTTTTTGTATTTTAAAAAAAATACATTGTTAGAGTTTTTCTCTTTATTTTAAAACGTGTTTGTCTTGACTTCATTTAATTACTATTGAGGAAGAAAATGCAAATTTCAAAGATGGTAAGGGATAAATAAAATCCCAGAAACATCACACGCTGATATTAGTTCTGTCTCCTGAGAGCTGCGCCATCTCCATAAAGGAGGTAACCAAAGCATAAATAAATTACTGAAGCTTGATTGGGCATCTCAGCATAAAGACTAGGTAGAGCACAAAACATTGATGAATATTACCGGAACAAATTAAAGAAACCAATACATAAAAAGAAAACAAAAAATATAATTGACTAAGTACAGAGTTATTAAAGTGCATTTTAAATAATAATGAATAGTTTACAAACCTTTCTACTTTATTTCTTGATAACCGTATTCTACTAAGTTCTTCTTTGGTCGATATATATTTAATTTTCCTATGCTTTGGTCGACTGACTCTGGGGGTTAAAAATAAAAAAGCAGAAATGTGTACTTTGATTACTTCAATACAAAATATTAGAATTTTCAGCTCTAAATCTTCAGTACAAAGATTTCTTAAAACTAAAACACCATCTTTACGAATAATGTCTGAAACAAACTTGAGTATTGAATTATAAAAATGAAACCTTTTCTAAATGTAAGACAAAAGATATATAAAACTTTTCCAAATTCCTTACTCTTCCTCGGACTCTGATCTGGAAGATGATCTGTCACTTGCTTCTGAACTGGAATCTCCACCATCGTCTCTATCCCTGTCTCTATCCCTGTCTCTATCCCTGTCTCTATCACGGTCCCTATCTCGTTCTCGATCTCTGTCTCTTTCTCTCTCCCTCTCCCTGTCACGTTCTCGCTCACGTTCTTTTGTTTCTTTTTTGCGTTCCTCCTTTTCACTCTTTTCATCATCACTGCTGTTATCATCGTCATCATCATCACTGTAAATATCACTAGGCTTCATTTTTTTCTGTGCCTGAATCTGCTCGGCTGTGGATTAACAAAGATGTCATTATGGTAATACATTTCTTATAAGAAATTAAAACATAAGAATGAAACTGAAGCAATGCATTTTTGCTGATATTGCAGATACCTATATTACCCATATTTTTTTTGTTGCCGATATCGATATTACAGATATTTTTTGCTGCGGATATGAGTATTTGTTTGGACAAAAACCAGTTGTCATATTTGATGACGTCATTCTTAAATGTATGACTAGTCATTTTTATATTTAATATGTTAGGCTACTGGTTTAATTAAAACAAACTTAAATTAAGAAACAAATTGTACAACTACATTTGAATTATGTGTGTTGATTACACAGGACGGACTAACTGTAACTTCAAATAGTCAGAATTAGCTTATTACCGGGAGTTAATTTTTTGTTGTGTTGTGGCAGAATACCATAGATGATACGTGAGCGTTGTGTTGTGGCAGAATACCAGAGATGATACGTGAGCGACCGTGACATCAAAGCGTTTTCTTAATATTTTGATGTCATCAGACGGCACGAGGCGAAAATTCCGAAATATCCTCTTGTTGGTTCTCAAAAAATTAGGAAAAATACGGACCAGTTTCTTAACAGTCTTTTTTTAACGGTTAACTGGTCCTCCAAAACAAACGTACATGATGACATATGAGAATATGTCGTTTTAATACTTTTAATACATAAAAATAAAACATTGATTATTAATCACTACGGTTTCCTAATTTATTCAAACAATTATTTTTTTTTAAATATATTTTTTTATGTCGCTGTTTTGACGGAATCGCGGCAGACAGCTGAACACTAACTAGCGTCGGTAAATCAAAGGCTCTCTGATGTCCATCGGACGACGTGCGGCGATAATTTGATCCATTCTCTTGATGGTAATACTTGACGGATAACTGGAAGTAACACAGCGCTGAGAGCTGAATGCAAGCGAGCTGCGACGTCACCAGCAGACCTCGCGAGGCGGAAATTTGATGTGTTGGTTATAAAAAATCAATAACTAACATTTTAAAAAGCTGGCGATTGGTCATGGGGATCGAGATAAACAACGTTAAGTGGCAAATTTGGCCCTCTTTTGTGCTTGAGATATTAGGGTTCGGCTACATAAAAGAATCGGCATAACCGATGAGAAAATGATAAGACAAAGAGAGAATTTGGCGGTTCCAATCAAAAACGTTGACTTAATAGGGTTGGCGAGTTAACCGAGGTCGAGATAAGTGGGTTCTACTGTACATCCATTCAAAACAATTTCTTCAAACTAATAATTCTGACAAATTGAATTCCTCCGATATTTTTGCTTACAAAAACAATGCCAGTCAAAAAAATTATGGTAACTAAAAAAAAGCATTAAAAAAAACCCCTGTTGATTGATAACTCCTATGCATTTTTAACCAAAGAAATATTGGTATTAGTATAACTATACACATTTTTTAACATTTGTTTTGTTAAAGTAAAATTTTCTGGATGGTTATGTGAACTTGACTGAACACACTACGAAAGCTTTTTTAGAGAAAAAAAACCTCAAAGAAAATCTTCCTATTGAAAATGAACAGTTCTAAACATACCTTTCTTTTTTTGTTCTTCTCGTTTAGCTTTTAAGTCCAAAAAAGCAGAGGTCTTTTTGTTATCTTTACGCTGTTCAATATGTTTACGCCGCTCTTTACTTCGTTCACTCACAGTAGGTAGCATTTGATCTGACACAGGTTTAGATTTTTCCTGCTCCTTTTTAGCTTTTTTCAACTTCTTTTGGATTTCAAATCTGAACATAAAGAAATTGATTTTAAAACAAATATAACTGACCAAGATAATATTTTCAGAATAACTGGCAGAATAACCTTAAATAATTACCAAATTCATAAACTGTTATGACAATGAATGGTAAAAGAAACTTTTCTGTAACAATTTAAATTATATAATCTTACAGGCTAAGTACAACTTGCTGCATCTTACCTCTTCTTAAGGGCTGCACGTCGCTCCATGCGGTTGAAGAGCTCCTGTTCTCGCTCTTTCTCTGTCATTGCTTCCAGTCGTTTCTTATCCTCGTCATCGCCAATTAAATTTTCATCATAGCCATCATGAAATTTGTCTTCATCTGAGTCTGAATCATCACTGCCTGAGTCAGAAACCTCACCTAAACATAACACAATGTAGAAAGAAATTAGATTCTCTTTATTTTAAAATAATATATACAAATAATAATATATACAAATTATCATGCCAAATAAATGTACCGCAATTACTACTAACACCATTAAATTTAAAGTTACAATTTTCTTTTTTTATTTAATTTAAGGGATATATGGTTTTAATGTGATATCTGATCATTTTAAAATCAATAGAAAAGATGTGTGTGGTGGTATTTATACACTAGTAGTATCTTTTAAGGTAATCAATGATAACTTGTAATTTCTCTCATAAATTCACAAATAACATTCAATTACCTTCCTCTGGCTCTGATTCAGATTTCTTTGTTTCATCTTCCCCGCCACTGTCTGAAGAAGAAATAGCAGTCAGCTTTTTGTTGGGTTTTTTTTTGTCTTCTTCTTTTTGGCCCCACCTCTGCCATTGACTGTCCACTGTTGTTAGCAAACAATAATACAAAATACTAATTGCCATAAAACAGTGCTCAACTAAAAAAAAATGTAATTTAACAACCCATAAAAACAACGTTTTTTTACTATAAATCACTAATATAGAGACATAACTAAAAGTATTGATTATGTTCAAAAGTATGTTCGATAGAATATGCACCGCACGACAGACTAGCACAAAACATTTACAGATCGGAAAAATATTATAAAACTATGTTCAATATAATACGCACCGTGCAACAGACTAGCACAAAAATTTACATGCTACATAGAGATAATCTAAAAATTCATTAATTTAATTACGGTGTACATTCGATCGATCTGAAATTTTGATACAATGCATTGTTAGGTGACAAAAGTCTACGTGCAAAATTTCAGCTCAATAGTATCACGGGAAGTGGGTTATTTATTAATTTTGTTTTTCTGCCGTCGGGACGACAGACAGAAAGAGAGAGAGAGAGAGAGACAAGACTGTGAAGTTTATATAAGGGATTTATATTGTTGAGTTAAATTTAGAAGAAAAAAAAATTTTTTGTTGTTTTTTAAACTTAAAGTTACAGAACTCACATCATCATCACTGTTGGAAGTCTCCGAGTCTGAGTCATTTTGGGCTGCACTAGACTTTCCTTTAGCATCTGAATGCGATTCTGAACTTGCCCTTCTCCTTTTTACAAGGGCTCTGAGACCCTGGAAGTTTTTAGAGTTTATATTCATGAGCAATGAAACAAATAACCATACACAATATCAGTACAAAAAGATTTTCATAACATTTAGACATAAAAAATATACTTAACTGAAAAGTGTTGGCATAACTTATAATAGAAAAGTTAAATACACTCTCCCAAAATATATATTATTATTTTTATGCTTGATATAGAGGTAATCAGAAACAACCCTTATGATTATTAGCTTAGCTATGGTAATTATCTATTTTCAAAAGGAGAACGTTATAAAGCTTTCAATCATCCAAAATAATAGTGTTTAGAAATATTTTTAGATACATAACAGTATTTGCTTTAAAAAATATATGTGGTTGAAAACATGGCTTTCTTCTTTAAATATGCCTAAGTATAAGTACAGACGAAAATAGCTTTAAAAATAATAATCCCAAAATTAAATAGTTGTTTAAATAGTTGATTAGAGCTGTGTTTCCCACGCTAAATTTTTGCTGACTGGTTGATAAGTGCTGTAATGCACCTGGGACTATTATTTGACTTAAGCCACTAGACATTGGTGGTAGGAAGGTGTGAACTTCCCACTTACTTTATTTACTTGACAACACACTTTATGAGAATCTCTAGTAATTCTGACTTCTAGGAAATCGATTTTGATCATGTATTGAAAACTGCATTACCACCATGTACTCATATATCTAGAAAATCACCATTTGTGTTATCTTTTTTTAAGAAGATGGTGTCTATTTAACTCAAAATGCCTAATTAATGCCGTTAGCTGATGTCCACTCATCACAATCATCGTTCCCTCTAAGGTTTGTTTGTTAGTGAGCAAAATAACAAACTTGGGAGCAAAGTTCAGAATCACACATTTTTTGGTGCAAAATTTTACACCCCTCCAACAAAGTTATTATATTATCATCATCAAAATTTTCTACGCTGTGATTCTAATCTGCTGCATGGCGTTGATCAGATAGCTGCGAAGCTTAAAGGGAACACTGTTCACAATCCCCACCAAATTTCTTCCCCAGTAACTTTGGTTAATGACAAAAACCATTCCCATAAACCATCTTTTCATCTGAGTTCAGAGGGTCACGAATGAAGCTCACTACGCAATTTCTTCCACTCAGCACAGTAAATATACAAGGACATGTGGAGATTGGTGGTAGAAATAATAACAACGTGGAAGACGTTCTGCCTATTTCTAAAAGTAAGGCATCTGACCATGGGACAAATAGAGCTAAATATAATATTACATTTAAATTTTATCAGCTGAAATATATTCAAAACTTAAATTTTTTTATGAAGTATCATCCAATATTGGAGTACTTCATTCTAATTTTATTTTATTTTTAAGGCGTTTCATTTTATTTTAGTTTTATCCAGCTTATCGCTTTAAATTAAAAGTTGCTTTGACCTGTATTGAGCTTATGAGCCAATATTTTTAAAATATACTGTATATACTCGTTCTATAGCCCGTTCGTTCATAAGCCGACCCCTCCACTTTTGGAAGAGAAAAGTATTATAAGTGTATAACCCGCTCGCAAGCTGACATCCCAAAATAATAGGACAGCATAAACAAAATGGTAAACATTTTTTTAAAACTACAAGCTAAATCGGTCATTATGATCTTATTTTATCTTATCTATACAGACGCTCCTTCTATGCCACTCGACCACCGGGTCCCCCATGATGGTTTACTTTCTACTGCCTATCTTTGTCTTTGTGCTCTTTGTTAGGTAAGAGTTACCAGCATTTAAAAAAAAATCTTTGGTAAACAGTGACGAAAGCGCATACATTAAAATTCGTTATTGAAAACAAAATCTGTAAAACAATTTATTAAAACGTTCACAAAAAATAAATAAAATGATTAAATAAGGTAAGTGCAGATGTTTAATAATATATTATAGCTTCTGGTAGAGCAGTCGAATCTTGTAGAATGTAGAAAAGGATCTTGATGATCTACTATAACAACACCGATATTCAATATCCATGCAGAAATACGTTAATGACCTGCTCATAAGCCGACCCCCCAACTTTTTCCCCGAGAATTTGTCCAAAAAAAAATGGTCAGCTTGCTAAAGAGCATATACAAAACTTCTAATTAACACAGAACAGCCCTCAATTAACTAAAGTGATTG
Source organism: Ampullaceana balthica (assembly GCA_944989445.1). NCBI lineage: Eukaryota > Metazoa > Mollusca > Gastropoda > Lymnaeidae > Ampullaceana > Ampullaceana balthica. The sequence goes on from CALYLW010000407.1 coordinate 152,782, forward strand.
GAGGTTTTTTTTTCAAAGCTTTTATATCTGCCATTCATTGCTGTCATATGAATATTAGCTACACCATCTCATTTTGTGACACTAGTTATTTGATATATGTTATTTTAATATGTATTTTATTCAGCAAAAGAATGGGGTGAAGACCTCAAAAATTTTAGATAGCCTAACCTGAAATGTGAAAAGGGCTTTTAACAAGTAAATAATAGTAGTAAATTGTTACAATAAATTTAGCACTCATAATAAACCATTTAATTCTAGGGCTTTAAGCCTCAACTACCCTTATCACTGCATATTATTCAAATTTAGGCCCTATTCAGTGTTTCACAACTTTGTTTTTCGCATCACAAACAACTTGGTGTAAGCACATTTAACCTTTTTTCCCTCTTTTTTTCTCCCTCCGGATTTTAGGAGGTAGAGCTTAATTGAAAAAAAATTTAGAATCCAAGATTCTGCATTTATTTAAGGGCATGATGAATAGAGCTAGAAGCACTCTGAGAATATTTTGCAATAAACAGAGCTTATTCACTTGGAATGGTACACTTATTTCATGACAAATGTAGATCATTTACTATGTTCCTCTAAGAAAGAAGACTTAAAAATCTGTGCCAATTCCTTTTAGTGAAGTAAATTCAGTCAATACATTTATTTTATAATAGTCAATACATTTATTTTAAAATATATTGGAAAAAATAATTTTATCGTAATCCCGCAAATAAACCAAAAAATCCTAGAAAGTAAGACAAAAATATAAGTGTGTATGAAGTGTATGTGAATTAAGCCCACAGCATCAGGAGCTGATCTTGCCGGATCGGACAGTTCGGACTGTTTAGACATCAAGATTCTATGTTTAAATTTAAAGGATATTTTAGTTACTTTCAACATAGGTTAACGAGGCCGGGGATAAATTAATTGTAATAGTAGTAGTATCACATATCTGAGTAACTTTGGCTTATCTTCAACTAAGTCAAGTAATAATAATAAAACATTTTTTGACAAGAATGACCACCAGATATGAATGAAAATTGATATTTTATGTATGGCCTAAAAAAAATAGTAAAAGTGTATCAATCATGACTTTTTTTGTGTGGTGTTTGTGGCCAACTGACTGCCTCCTTACTGACTACAGATAGTAGATTTTTATTAGCCTAGCGGGTAGATTTTGATTAGCCTAGCAGGCAGCCAAGTCTATTGAATTATTGTTGCCCTTTTTTTCATAAGCAGCAATCAGCAATGGACTTGGACTTGAATGGATGAGGGATTGTTTTAAAGCAAATACCAATAATCTTTACACTGCCCTCTACCATGTGGGATGTATTGGCAAATGTTATTCGGAAATGGCCTACTCCAAATACTTGTCTTTCTTTAGTTAGTGAATTGTCACTATATTTTATTTATAACTTTAAAAAATTTTAGACATTAATTAAGCCTACTTCGTCCAAGTCTTCTCCTCCACTTCCACTTTCGTCGCTATCTGAATCAATCAAAGCTGCGCTCTTTTTGCGTTTAGACATTTTATTTTGAAAATCTAAATAATTCAAACAAATTAAATTGTAATTATAATTGCGTTCCGTTAAGGTAAACTTTCATTTGTAAATTTATGTAACTATCAGCCTCTTTCATAGGTTCGCTTAGAACTGAAGCACCATGATAATGTCCAGATTTTTATATTTTTTTGATATACATTTTACTGAAGCTAAATGAAATGTCTATTATTTTATTGTAGGAAAACATTGTTCAATTGTTACTTTGAAATTCCATTTATAAAATCATGGATTAAATAATATGAGTATAAAAATTATTTGCATTACATTTTATACTATAGCTGGCGCTGTTAAAAGTAATAGTTAAACCTTCATTACTTTTCTGGCATATTGCTTAAAATAAAAATAGAAAAGTGAGGCTCAAATCAGATAAGACTAAGAAATTGACCAAATGTAAAATTTATTTCAAAAGATCTGCCATAAAAACTTTTTCAAGCTCCAATTTTATAATTCGCTTATCCATTTTTTTTAAAAATAGAAGACTTTTAATAAATTTTAAAGAAGATGATGGCTATTGGCAAAGTTTGATTACTTTTTTTTATTTTTAATTTTTGTGAACTGTAGTCTGTAGTAAAACTTTTTTTAAAAATTCAATTGTTACTATGAAATGGGATGGGTAAAAGGATTTTGCTTTAGGTTGAAGCTTTTGTATTTTTATTTTTTTTTAAAATCCGCTTTGATATAGGCCAGTGGTTCCCAAAGTGGTCCGTACGGACCCCCAGGGGTCCGCGGTACCCTTCAGGGGGTCCGTGGAAATTTAAAATTGATTTGGGGGTCCCTGACAACGTCAGGTGGTCCGCGCAAGGTTTAACATCAAATAATAAAATGATAACTTTTAATTATTATTGAAATTAAAATAAATGAAAGGTCAAGCTTGATGCAGAAGAAATGCCGAATTCCTATAAGTAGAAAAATTCAAGTTTTTAACTTGAATCTACGAGGGTTGCAAGGTTGTCTATTTTTCGATGTGTCTGGAAGTTATATCTATCTAAAGTGTATCCTATCAACAAATAATGTTTTCAATAGGGCTTTACTGCAGAATTCCATTGAAAACGTTAATAATTCTTAATAGTGGTGTGTTACAACAGATATGAGAATGAGTGAGCCCAAGGCTGGATTTAGACTTGATGTGGCCCTAAGCTATTTAAGGCCCTTTTGAAGTCTAGATATTCTATATCAGTGACAAATATGAAAACAAAATTCCGGGGGCCTCCAAGAAGGTAGGGGCCCTAGTTATAGCTTGTTTTGCAAATATGTAAATCCAGCACTGAGTGGGCCGAAGAAACAATTCCGACAATATGGTGTTAATGAATATTTGAAGTATGGCTAAATGTTTGGAGACAGATACGAAAGGTGAAACGTAATTAACTGAATTTTTAAAAAAATATTTGAAGTTAAAGCAATACTCTTGACTTTCTGGCATACTTAAAACATTCTGTAACAAATGTATTTTCTGTAAATTGAGTCATTCATCATTATCAAATATTCAAAAAAATGTTAGTGAAAGTTTGCATGGATCGATACATTATGTCATTAGAGCAGTTAATAAAATCAAAAGGAATGCCTTAATGAGAGATTATTTGCTCACTATGGTTTGGAAAATGAAGAAGACTATAATGGATTATTTATTCACACAGAAGTACGCTGGTAATCATCACGTACATGTTTAAATCGATTTTATGCTCTCTTTGATTCAGTGTCCGAATTCCTGGAAAACAAAGACAATGATCAGCAACACAATTAACTCTAAAAAAATGACATATCCTTCATGAATGAATTATTTACCCAACTTTAACAAAACTAATTTGAAACTACAACTACTACAAGGTAACTAATTAAATTTAATCAAAACTAAAAGCGTTATGACTGAGTTTGTTGCAAACCTTTTTCTGTGCAAACAAAACTTAGGAACAGGAGAATGTTAACTGTTTTAAAATCTTTTGAAATTGCAAAATAGAGATAAAGATTTGCTTGCTTACTGTCAAAACTTAACGGCTCTTCATGCAGACCTCAGACCTGAACCAAAGATTTGTAGGCATTCGTCACTATTGGATATTTCCGAATGGCAGTTGAACTCTTTAGCGCATGGACAATCTCAAATCCAAAACACGGATGAATACATACTAATACAGGAGCAGCTTATTGAAATATCCACAAATGAGGAACTAAAACCAATGTTTGAACTAGGATAGCACAAATTCTGGTTACAAAGTCAGATCCCAATTTTATATAATGCATTATAGATTACTGTGCAGAATTTTTTGACTGTTTTCCTGTCCATCTATTTGGTAGAGCAAAGATTCAGTGGCGTTATGAACCTCATCATAAAAAACAACAACAAAAATAATAAAACATAACGTCTAGAAATTGGTGCTCGTGAGGATTTGCGGTTCCTACACACAAACATAGTCGGTTATAAATCCAATATATTAAAAGGCTATGTTCCGTGCGGTCATCGATAGCTATTGGTCCCTCAAACACATGACTCCTACAGCCAGTCATATTGAACACGTTTACGCGGACGTTCAAAACGAGTTATTTTTGGTGCAGTATTTCTTCCAAGACTTTATTTTGAGTTAGGGGCCGTCCATAAATGACGTCACGCACCTAGGGGGAGAGGGGTCACACTTTTGTGACGAGGGGGAGGGAGGGGGGTTGAAGAAATGTGACGTCACATCAAAAGGGTAACTTGAAATAAAACTTCCTCTGAAATAGTTGGTCGCTTACAATTTATTTAATGACTTTTTAAAAAAAAATCAGTGCTTCTCAATGTGCCGGTCGGTAGGCCATCAGACGCTGGTTGGCGTAAGCTATCAAGACACGAAAATTAAATCTAATTATAATCCTTAAATTTGAGAATTCACAAGATAACATATGAAATTGTTGCACTGCGTCGTTTGATGTTGACATCAAAGCATTTGTGATGTAACCGCAGCTCCGTTTGGTTCTCTCGAACTTTTTTGCCCGTTACCCCAAAATATACAAGTTTATGTGTGCGTTACCCCCCCCCAACCCCCAGACTCTAGGTCCTGCTCACTTGACTAGGGGATTTGGGGGAGCGTCATTAGCCCCCCCCCACCCCAAAATGCTACTGGTGAGTTTTACATGCATGACAAGTGTCTAAAAATGATCTGAATAGGATTATGTGTAGATATTTTAAGTAAAAACGACACGGAATATCCTTTTTCTTTAAAAGGGGAGGGGGGGGGGAGGGAATATATTTGATAGAATTAAAAACGTTTTAAGTTCGATATAATTGTTCGATGGGTTTTTGGTCAAACGCCCCTGGCCATTCTAGTCTTCTAGATCAGTGCTTCTCAAAGTGGTGGTCCGCGGACCGGTGCCGGTCCGTGGGCCATATGCTGCCGGTCTGCAGATGTTCTCAAAAAAGTACAGAAAAAATTGTCAGTGCAAGGAAAATAATGCACCGGTCCCTGGTGCAATGGCACCAATGGTCCGCCATACTAAAAAGTTTGAGAAGCACTGTTCTAGATATAATTGTAAATGAGCCCATTTAAAATTAGTCAAGTATTCATTAACTTTATTGAATGCATCAAATTCTTGACATCGCAATTCGAGAGGAGCACAAAAAGACTTTTCTTCTTAGCTCAGTTTTTAAGGCATTAATTTTAAATATCACAGAAATGATACGCGATACAGACAAGTCATGTGGATTAAGATTATTGTCACTCGTGTCAATATAAATGAAAGTAGGGTAGATTTAGGTGTCTTCATATAGTGCGTAGGTAAGAAATCTACATAGTTGTCAAATTTTTAAAAAATGCATTTTCTGGAAGGAACCGGTTCAATAATGGACATATGTTCCAAGCGTACACGTACACATGACGTATTTTAATACATCTAGCGGATTGTAGTGGGTGTTATAAGTCCCAAATGAGTCTGCATTACCCCCAAGAATTACCTTTTGAGCCCAGATTAGGTTATTTACCCCTGTTCGCCGACCTCTTTCTTACTGGGATGCCCGTCATTCAATTGAGGGATTTTTAAAAAATACATTTTTAAAAAGTTATTTTCAAATAATTTATTTTTCTAAACAAAGACGTTAACCGTGATGATTAATAGTCAATGTTTAATTTGTATGCATTAAAATAAAATATAATCTAAGGATGTTAACACAGTTCGTTTTCTGAAGGCCAGTTAAACGTTTTTTAAAAATGCTTCACGCGGGTTACGATATTTCAATGTAGATCTTCACTAAATAAATAATAAATACTTAAATGACAATAAACGTGATTTGAAACTTTTGAAACATACTAATTTTCAATTAGAAAATAAGTTGGTTGTTTTGTTTTTTGTTGTTTTTTTTTGGGGGGGGGGTCAAAGATTTGTGACGTATTTTTAGAAGGGGGGGTTAAAGTTTTTGTGATGACGCGTGACGAGGGGGAGGGAGGGGGTCAAAAATCGCGTGACGTCATTTATGGACGGCCCTTAATGCGCGTTGGGATTTATAGTCAAAATCTCTGTTTTTACGAGTTATTTATTTTAACTGTAATGAATAGTGTTTTTGACGTGCTGCACATGTATGCCGGTCGAGACGGCTGTTGGAGGGGAGTTACAACATGCCACCGAACGGTGGCGGAACGTCCTTGGACGGGCTTTTTTGCTCGTACACTCATGAAATCTCATCACGTTAATCCAAGTTACTAATTGTTTTCAATTTAATCTTAAACAAAAGTGATAATTTCAATAAATACCGTACTTTTCATAAAAATGTTGCTTTTGTAATTTTTGTACTATGTATTTATAACGTTTATTTCACTTGGGGGTCCGTGGGGAAGTTTTGAGTATAAAAGGGGTCCGTGGGTCAAAAAAGTTTGGGAACCACTGATATAGGCCATGGGTCACAAAACCACGGCCGCGTTGTTTCATGCGACCCGTTGACGGTACATAAATTACTTGATAACACGAGATTTTAAATGATTTATGATAAAAACAAAAAGACTTAGATGAATTGATGAAAAGGGAAACTAACTTGAGTAGAATATGTCATTTCCACCCAGAAAAGTGTCAACTATTAAGAGTAACAAAGAAAAAGAAACAAATAAATTCAAAAAAACTTCATTCATGGAAAAGAACTAATCCAAACTAAAGATGCAATAAATAGAGGTAAAAAAAGATTTTTAAAAACCACGTTTTTATAAGTGGACTAAAAAGAAGAAAATAATTTTAAAGTAATAAGTTCAAGTACTTTCATTTAATACGACTAATAAAATTGCATAATAGATCCTGAGGTTTTACATATGCAGTTCACTCATTCTCTCACTTATAGATCTCTCTTTTGCCTTCTCAATTATAAATCTTTTATTTTTATACCAAACACGCACCCAACGCTTTTAGTCATATTAAATTATTAAATCAAAGTACTTGAACTTATAAGTTTTTAAAATTATTTTCTTCTTTTTAATCCACTTATAAAAACGTTGTTTTAAAAACTCTTTTTTTAAACCTCTATTTATTTTATTCTTTTTAGTTTAAGTGTAAAATCATAAAGTATATCGAAAATAAATTTTATTTCTTTAAACGCATCGCGTGTTTACGGACTGAAACGGACTGAAATCGCCCTGATGTAAACACGGGGAGTGGTCATCGATGGCTGGAGTGAACTGGCACGTGCTGTCAACAATGGCAATCGGATACAGGTGCTATATAAAGATAAACTTTAAAAATGCAATAATTTAATTACGGTACATTTGATCGATCTAAAATTTTGATACATTGCATTGTCCTCCAAGATCTATCTGTGGTAAAATTTTGAGATCTCTAGGACGATCAGAAGTTGTTTAATTTTACGTTGGCAAATTTGAAAAATTGTTGACAGGAACGAAATCAAGTTAATAATAAATAAATAGAAGTAAAACAAAAGATTTTTAAAAACCACGTTTTTCTAAGCGGACTAAAAAGAAGAAAATAATTTAAAACTTATAAGTTCAAGTATTTTCATTTAATATGAATAAAAACGTGGGTCGAGCGCTTATGAGGTTTTACATAAGCAGTTCACCCATTCGCTCACTTATAGATCTCTCTTTTGCATTCTAAAGAATGAATCTTTATTTTTTTTTACCAAACACCTATCTTTGTGTTGTATTTCTAAATTAGAATGGGATTTTGAAGCACCCGCCCCACGTTTTTAGTCATATTAAAGCAAAGTGCTTGAACTTACAAGTTTTAAATTATTTTCTTCTTTTTAGTTCACTTATAAAAACGTCGTTTTTAAAAATCTTTTTTTGCTTCTATTTATTTTATTCTTTTTAGTCTAAGTGTATGCTATGGTGAGTTTTGAAGTATTGATTATGTTCAAATATAATACGCATTGCCCGACAAACATTTACAGACTGGAAATGACTGATCTTCCCTTGATGTTAAACATGGTAGATGTGGCGGGGTTGGTGTGAACTCGGCACGTGAATGTAATGTAAACAAGAGCAGACGGATAAAACATATGCTTATAAATAGATAAACTAAAAAGTTCAATAATTTAATAACGGTACATTCGATCAATCTGAAATTTTGATATAATGCATAGTCATCCAAGATCTATCTGTGGTAAATTTTTGAGATCTCTAGGACCATCAGAAGTGGTTCAACTTTACTTTGGCAGATTTGAAAAATTGTGGACAAACAGGAACGAAAGTGAGTTAATAAAAACGTGGTAAATAAAATATTTTAAAAATCTTTTTGTTTTTTAAACTACACGCTTGTATTTACATATAGAAAGTGCACTAAAAAGAAGAAAATAAAAATTGTCTATGATAACAAGTGAAATGACTGAACCTATCCACTGCACATAAAAGCGTGGGGCGCCCATCACAAATCATTTCTCTTTGCAACAATTCTTTTGCATATTGATAAATATTTCTAATTAATATGATAGTAGCATGTATATGAATTATTATCAAAGTTTTGAAACTTTTAATGTTTATTAATATTCATTCAAATTTGTATTTATGTTTCGCAGCCTTGTACATGATAGAGAGTTGTGATGAGCGCTCCACGCTTTTATGTGCAGTGAATAGGTTCAGTCATTTCACCTGTTATCATAGACAATTTTTATTTTCTTCTTTTTTTTTAGTGCACTTTCTACATGTAAATAAAAGCATGTACTTTTTAAAATAAGATTTTTAAAATATTTTATTTTCTAATTTTTAATTATCACAATTTTTTTAATCAATTTTTCGACATAATCAATTCAATTTAATTAGTCTAACGTCGTTTTCTATAATTTAAATGTGATAGTGGTAAAAAGATAGATTATTAATTACAAATTTATGTATTTAAAAAAAACAGTTACCCCAACTGAAAATTGAACCCAGTACCTCCAGGTCCTAAATCCATTACGCTAGCAATTCGGCCAGCAAGGCTATACAAATTCCAGTTGTTCCTCTTGTATTATCATGTCAATTTAGATTTAGTTTCATATTACTGAACTGTTAAACACCTGGAATGTGGTCATCGATGGCTTGTGGTGAATTCCGGTGACACGCACGTGAAAGTCAAGAATAGCACGGATACAGATTATATAAAGAGATAAACTAAAAATGTATTGTTTTAATTACGGTACATTTGATCGATCTGAAATTTTGATACAATGCATTGTCATCCAAGATCATTCTGTGGTAAAATTTTGAGATCTCTAGCACCATCAGAAGTGGTTTAATTTTACGTTACAAGATTTGACGGATACAACATACAAACAGTGTGACTTAAATAAAAGCGTGTAATAATAATAAAAGTAAAAAAGGATTTTTAAAAACCAGAGATCCCCCCCCCCATATAAAATTAATTACGTCAACATTTGATTACCCCCCCCCCAAAACACACAAAAACACACCCCAAAAAACATAATAAAATGAAAGAAAAAAAATTTAATTGAATACTTTACAACTACAACACAAAAGTGAATAAATGTAAAATTTTAAGAAAAACAAAGTTTAATAGACTTAAATTCTGAAAATATTTCCAATTCATAACGACAAAGGCTTACTCTAAACAGAAAAGAGATTATAGGGTTTACAAAAATGTTTACACATTACACCTTAAATTAGGAACATATTTCAAATTTATAAAACACTTTTAATTTTAAAGACTATATAAATATTTACAAAGACTTGTTCTAACTTCAAGCAAAAACTAGATTAAAAAGTTATATTATAAATAGACTTTTAATTTATATTTTATACATATTTGTTTACAAAAAAATCTAAATCTTATATCCTAGCCTCTATACCTTCCCATGCATATATCAAATGTTCCTCAATTGTTACTATTGGCATAGGTTCTGGCTGAATAATTTCTTGTGGAACCGAAACACCAGACAAGTCAACATTTTCTTAATCTAGCCATTCTGCACTTAGCATCTCCCCATGAGCAAAAATTGCCTTTAGCTCTCTCTGTATTTTGGCTGCCACTCTCATTGGACGAATTCATTGCTGTGGGGGTGCATGTGATATTTGGCTGGGCCCAGGCATACAATGTTGGTGCTGTTGAACGTGCTTCTTTAACATGGCTTGCGAAGCAACATAAAGGTGACAGATTGTACAGATCCGTTCAAACATTAGCAACTGAATAGATGGACAATATATATCATATTGAATAATTTTTGATGGGTTTGCTGAACGAGGTAGTATGTTTTCAACTTTCACAGACTGATTGAAGAAAAGAGATGGAAATCTATGTGAGTTTATATCAGATACTTCTGGTGCTTTAAGGCCCTCATTAGTTTGGCAGATTGGAATTGTGGGGGGTGGGGGGGTGGGGATAAATCTATCAGAAATAATATCAAAGCACGAGCTTCTAATCGGTTGGCAACAAGTTAAATCACATTTGACAATTTTTAGAAAGTACATGTACTGACTTGTTCTTACATGGTTTTGGCATCGAAGTTGATCTTTGATTATTAAATTTTCAATTTCAAGCTCAGACTTTTCAGGCACAATATACTCAATATGCCACTGTTGGAAAATTTTATATTCTTACTTGCTTCCATATTTCTGACAATGTTGCACAAGCATATGAGAAGTTTAATTTTTCCAACTCTTCATCAATTGTTTGACCTTGTGTGTCTAGGTGGCTTCCAAAATGTTCATGTGTCAAAATTAGTCCCGACGGTTCTCGACTAAGAGGATCAATTCGCCTTTCTACTCGATTAAACACACTTTTACCAGGCGCATTCGTTGCTACAAACATTACATCAATGTTCCACTCTACAAAACGATGGATGGCCACATCAATAACTTTTTGATACCTTGGATTTTCATCACGTCCACCATCCACAGACATAATAAGAATCGGTTTGATCATCTTGTTGCTTGGATCCTTTTTAACAATGTCAAACTCTTCCAATTCAAGTAGGTAAATGTATAATATAAAAACAGGGTATTAGTAGGCCTGACAGGACGTAACACAACAGCGAACGTTTCGGCAAAGAGCCTTCCTCAAAGGACAAATAGTACACAAATGAAACGAATAAAACGAAATAATAATTTAAAAAAAACACTTAGCTGCGGTGAAATCCAAGTAGTCCAGTAGAGATAAAGTAAGGAGAGAAAAGTAAGAGCTTATATAGGAAAGGATAAGGGTGGGTGTGGCCAATCAATCAGCTTGTCAGTGCAAACACAACGTTGATCCCATGTGGTGTAAGAGTCCCATACTCATGGATTAATCTATTCTCCAGACTGACACGGCCGGGTGTGTTTGTACAAGAAACCAAGGCGGTGACAGACATGTCATCGACGCCCATGTGGTCATGTCCATTGAAGTGTCGGGAGACAGGACACTGTTTGTCTTGTTTAATGGCACGTACATGCTCAGCGATATGGCAGGAGAGTAACCTCCCCGTCTCACCAGTGTACTTCAAATGATAGCGCTTACACACAATGGTGTAGACCACATTGCTGTTGGTACAAAGATACCCACTCCTAATCTTGAATATCCCCTTAGGGAAGACAATCTGGTCCGTCTGGGTAACAAAGGGACATGTCTTGCAGCAATTACGACCACATGGCTTGGTGCCCAGATGGGAGGACGGAATAAACAGACGGCTACGAACCAATAGGTCTCGCAGATTTTTGTCCATCCTGAATACAATGAGGGGAGGGGTGGAAAATATGTTGTTTGTCTCGGGGTCCGCGAGGAGGATGGTGCGGTTTTTCAAAAATCTTTCCTTGGCTCTGATGTTGTGGGGGTGGTATGTGAGCACCAATTTGCTCCTTTCATTACTAGCACTGGAGCGTGATGCAAAGGCGTCGGCACGAGTGAAGTTTTTAACTCGCCGAAGTGCAGATTGGAGTATAGCTTCAGGGTAAGACCTTTGTCTAAAAAACTCCACCATTTCCAACGCCTTTTCCAAAAAGTCCTCATTAGATTGACACAGCCTACGGAGGCGAAGAAGTTGTGAAAAGGGAATAGAATCCTTACAGGATTTGGGATGAGACGAGGGATAGAGTAGGTAAGAGTGGCTGTCCGTAGGTTTGAAGTAGGCCGAAGTGAGGAGGCAGTTTTTCCATTACTTTATTTACTTTTTCCAATTCAAGTAGCCTTTCATAGTCCAGTCAATGGCTATAAGCTGATGATGAGCAATGCTTGCCTGATCTGATGGCTTTGTAATTTGAGCCTGCATATGTTACAGCATCATGTTTACCTAAACCTTCTTTTTGGATTTCAATGCCAGCATAAACAGATGGTATGAGTCTGTGTCTAGATGCTACTACCCAGTCGTGATCAGGCATGTAACGCGGTATTCGACATGCATTAAAGGTGGAGCTTGCTTGTTAGCTGCTGTCAATCCAGGGCCGGATTAAGCTATCTTGGTGCCCGAGGCACAAACCCACATGGGTGCCCCCTTCTGCCCTGATCCCCCACTGACCGCTGGTATGCTTAATATTAAGCAAACCAAATAACAAACAAAACAGTTGTTAACACACAGGGGCGTCACAAGGGATTGCGGGAGGTGCGGACCGCACCGGGTGACACCAAAGGGTAAAATTCTGTATGCCTCGTTATTTGGCATTGGCATACTGGGAGGAGGTCTGAGAGATTTTGCGAAATGCACAGGTCAGTCCCGGATAACGCAGCTAATATGTCTTGGTGTTACAAGCGCATGCAGAACAAAACTCTATAGAGGAAAATTCGTTTTCTATCTACATACCCTGTGCTACCCATTCACTAAATCTGGAAGGCAGAAATGCCGTTGACTCTTAATTAGAGGCAGTAAACTTCTTCCATACAATGCAACTGATTGATACTTTTTTCTCAGCTTCAACCAACAGATGGAAGATTCTGAAAGGATGCTTTGTGGATTGAACGCTGGTAAACTCTCTTTCCGATACCAGATGGGAAGCACATGCTGTTGGAACTAAGCTATTCTAAAGTCTCATCCTCAGATTATAGAAGCGTTAGAGTGTTTACAATAAGACCTGTAACAGTAGGGGGACACTAGAAGAGAAGCAGACAAAAATCGCAAAGAAGATACAAGAATTAGAATTTGCTCTCATGCTTGTCTTTTGGGAAAAAGTGTTACATTTTCAAAGATTCAGTCGAGCTCTACAAAATGAGCACGTGAACTTATAAGTTCAAGTACTTTGCTTTAATATGACTAAAAACGTGGGGCGGTATGCTTCAAAATAACATTCTAATTTAGAAATACAACACAAAGATAGGTGTTTGGTAAAAAAAAATAAAGATTCATACTTTAGAAGGCAAAAGAGAGATCTATAAGTGAGCGAATGAGTGAACTGCTTATGTAAAACCTCATAAGCGCTCGCCCCACGTTTTTAGTCATACTAAATTAAAATACTTGAACTTATAAGTTTTAAATTATTTTCTTCTTTTTAGTCCGCTTAGAAAAACGTGGTTTTTAAAAATCTTTTTTTTACTTCAATTTATTAAGTGAACAATTCATAGTTCCAGTCCTTGACGATGAAAAACACAGGTAAAGTAAAGTAATTAACATTAACGCCCACGAACTTCAAGTCAAGAGGTTATTCTTTTCAAAATTTGTTGGATATAACTAACCGAAGTCATGCTAAATATTTGGAGGCTCACGTCGATACCACGTATGTACAGGGAAAATAGTGCACCGGACCCTGGTGCAATGGAAAAACTCCTGCCGGTCCGCCATACTAAAAAGTTTGAGAAGCACTTCTCTATGTGATTCAAAGTAGCTGTACTAAATCTACCATCAATGCGTCTGGAGTGTAAATCATTTTGTCCTCGAATTAACTTTACTGGTCCAGTTGTTACATGGCGTTTGCCTTCCGATGATAAACTTCGTTTTGGCAGCGCTTCTACTTATTTGTAAACCTTGAATCTTTGATTGCTCGGTCAAATCATCGAGATTTCTAACACTACGATAAATATCACTCTGTCTTTTGTCGTGAGCAGCAGACGCATACAATGCAATGTCAACAATGTTTTTTAAAAGGAGCGGCTGATCTTCAATTGTTGGTCGACCAGCTTTCTGTCGGATCTTCAATTTACTTCTGACGTCAGGATTTTCAGCACAAATTTGAACTACAGTTTCTTTTTTTTTAAAAATCCTTTATATTAACTCGTGGTGTCTGAGCCCTTGCTTGTCTGTCAAAAAACGTTGGATCGATTTTTAACTTTAACCCCCTTCCTCGTAAGCTAGCGAGCTGAAATTTTGCAGGCAGTTTTGTGCCGATGATAAAAACGATGCATCAAAATTTCAGATCAATCGCATGTCCTGTAATTAAATTATTGAATTTTTAGATTATTTTATTTATCTCTATGTATCATGTTAAGTTTTGTGCTAGAGTGTCGTGGTGCGTAATATATTGAACAACCTTTCCTGCCGAGCAATAAGGTGCGTATTATATTGACAATTCTTTTTTAAAAATATATTCCTAATCGGTTCGCATTGTATTAAACATGTTTTACGAGACATAACTAAAATTTTGTATTTTTTTATTGTCTTGCGCTGCGTATAATAATGAACATTCCGTATGCGAGAACAAACTCATACACATTTTCGTTATTCCCGTCCGGAATTCGGGCGTGGAATGGGTTGCCTGAAGAAACCAGGAAAGCCAACACTTTATCAACATTTAAAACTCTAATAAGAATGCATGACTAAACACAAACCATAGATAAGCGTAGGACGCAATAATCTTCTGTATAGAAGGAGCGTCTGAAACAGATAAGATAAGAACATTCTTTTAGTTATATCTCGTATATAACGGATTTATAGTCAAAAACATGTTTTTTTATTTTTATTTCTACTTCGAACTTCGTTGTTTGCAAATTGTATTCGCAGTCTTCGGCGGGAAAGTGGAGTTGGGACTCGGGAACTATACCGGGTGACACAATACAAAAGGGTGATACCAATTATTTTTAAAAATGGATATTTACAAAACACACGCTGATCTATCTAGGAAATTCACACCCGGATAACCGATCTTATTTAAATTGTATACTGTTGTAACAAATCCAAATGCGCACTTTAAATAATGTTATAGTTTTGTGCTTACAAAAATGAGGTGACCATATAAATTGGTCAGAAAAAAAAAGTTTTTGACAATGATTTCAAACTGATTGCAGTGCCCACTAACTTTCATAGTGACGGAAGCTACACTTATCTAAATTCTAAGAAATACTGCTTTTAATTTATACATATCTTAGTGAAATTGAAAAAAAAATCGAAAAAAAAAGAACATAGCACATAACTTTATAAATACTATACTATCTGTAACATCATGTTAGAAATTTTAAAAACTACGGATTATCAAGAAAAATTCAAGACCAGACAAAAACCATGGATAAGCGTAAGACGCAATAATCGTTTGTATAGAAGAGCGTCTTTAATAGATTAGATGTGATAGTTTAAGAACCATCAACAGACATTTGAGGTATTCGGATATTGATATAGCTCTAATGTCAATATTAAGGGAAAGGCAAAGGATATCGAATTTTATTGAAGTAAATGACAGACTTGCAGCTTTGAAGATCAGAAAGGGAAATATTTTACAGGCCTAAACTAATTTAAAATTCGCTGTAAATTAACATTACAAATATTTACTATTTTCACCTCACCTTGTGTACCCATTCTTATTAAACAAGCATTCATTGTTTGGATAATGCATTGCCACTTGCATTAGGCCTTTAGTGAATATAAATAAATAAAAACACTGAGACAAGACTATATTTAGAGTTACAAACAATTAAGTAAAATTATGTAAAATTAAAATCAACAATATATTGCAATATTTTGTATACAAAATTTAATTACGCATTAATAGAATAGATTCATTTCAATGACATTAATACAGAAAATGGAAATGTGATTTCAAAATCATAAAATATTTAAATTTAAGTTTTAAGTTTTAAAAAATGCATTAGAAGTAAATTATAATTGATCTGCACATTTGGGTAGATACACGTTTGTTATTTTTAACGGAAATGACGTAATGTGTTGTTGGTTTTATTTTTTAATCAAAAGAGGCTTATAGTTTAGGGAATTCCCTACATGTTAAAGTTAATGATAATGTTACGCATAAACTTATGAAAACATAATCATAAGTTACGTATTGACCATAAGTAAGTCTCGAAAAAATGGTTACTAGTATAATGCTAGGTTTGGTAGGAATTACTTGACTAACCGTTAAACTGTTAGTAAATCATAATCATTCATAGTAATAATCATAGTAAATCAAGTTTATCAAGTAAATGAAAATGGCAAATGGAAAACGTATGTAAGAAAAACAGTCAGTAAACTTAAAACAGTAAAACTTAAAACAGGGTATGAGTATGAGTTAGCCTGACAGGACGAAACAAAACAGCGTCCTGTCAGGCTAACTCATACCCTGTTAACATGTTTTCCATTTACTAATTTATAAGCCTGAATGCAGTCTCACCCTCATTATGTTCACTACTTTTACCTTCTGACTGCTACTTTGTGAGTACTTTGTTTTGTGTTTGTTCCTTTGTTATTACATTTTACATCATTGTTATCTGTTATTGCTACGTCTATGTCCTTTTTAAAAATTCCCTATTACTATGTATTTCATTTTCAGTTTTTTGCTGTTTTTTTTATCGCTTCTTGGCTTCTTATAATTTCTTAATCTTTGCTGCCTTGTCATTCCCTACGGCCCTTCTCCCCTTGTCTACCTTGTGGCTTGTATCGCTTAGTTATTTTATTTCCTTTATTCCTCTCACTTCTCCCTTAGCCCTTCTTTTTCCTTTATCACTGATATCACTATGCCTTCTATCAAAAGTACTATGAATCAACTGAGATCCTTCATTTTAACTGCCTTCAGTTTACTAACACCTGACTTAGGTAACGATTGCCAAGAGCTAGCCTTTAACTTTAACCTGTTGAAGAAAACCAGAGGACCAGATACAGTTGATACACTGTTCATCTCAACTTTCTAAATTAACTAAATAATTGCATTCGCCTCCGCATTATACCCAAAGGCTTTTCAAGCAATTTTTAACCCGGCATCCGCTTTCTTTAACTCTAAAGATATATCTAAACTTTCGCTGTTTTGTTACATCCTGTCAGGCTAACTCATACCCTGTTTACATGTTTTCCATTTACTAATTTATAAGCCTGATTGCAGTCTCACCCCCATTATGTTCACGTTAAACTGTTAACATGATTTATGGCACTGTATGGTAATCCTGCAGTTTCTACACGTATATTATTATTACATAAAAATTAAAAATTGAATATCATTACTGTTTAATTCTTTGTTCGGATTTTTTTTTAAATTCACTGTTTTGACGAAAACACTAGTGTCGGTACATCACGGGCGTTTTGATGTCAAATCAGACGACGCGATGCGAAAATTTGATCCAATCTCTTGTTGGTTCACAAAACATAGTAAAAATACGGACGGTTAACTGGTCATTTTTGAATGGTTAACCGGTCCTCAAAAAGGAGCGGTCTTAACAACCTTACTAGAAATAGTAATATAATATTAAATTTAGTTAGCCTAGTTAAGTATAAGACTTTAATTTTAATATCACTTTAAGGCTTCTTAACACTTAACTTCTTGCTCTAACTGTAAGTAAATATTTTTTACATTTACTATGATTTATACAGAGAAATCACAAAATCCCTCAAGATCATAATGAGTTATTTTGAGTATGAGTCTTAAGTCTTATCTTATCTATTACAGACGCTCCTTCTATACAGAAGATTATTATTGCATCCTACACTTATCCATGGTTTTTGTATAGTCTTGCATTTTAAATTAGAGTTTTAAATGTTGATAGTGTGTTGGTTTTCCTGGTTTGATCTGGCAACCCATTCCACGCCCGAATTCCAAGCAAGAAGATTGAGACTTTGTATGTATTTTTATCTCTATGTCTATCTGAGGGTTGTATTAGATCAATGTTGGCCAAACCGCAGCTCGCGAGCCGCATGCGGCTCTTCTGTGTTCACATTGCGGCTCACGTACAAGATATGTTACAAGATTTACTGGAAGATTTTCAAGCCAGGTTTAATGACTCATAGTGCTTCAATGTGGCTCTCAAAAATGCGTTTATATTTTAAATGGCTCTCAGTTACTAAAGGTCTGGTCACTCCTGTATTAGATTATCTTTGTTTTGTATTTCTAAGTTAGAATCAATTGCCTTATGTATTATTACTACTTTGCTCTTTATTCTTCTTCCTGTAGTGGCCAAAAAGAGAAAGAGCCCATCTATCTGCCCAATAAAACAAGCATCAAGATTGGTTCGCAACAGCTTATCAGATGATTCCCACATTGCCCACATATCTTTCTTATCTCTCCATTTTCAAACCTTTAAATTGTCCCAAAATTCTGCATATAAGTCATGTTTAATCTAAGGGTTTTAAAATTGCTCTTATAAATTACTAGACACCCCGCGGCGTAGCATATGCTGCAGACTTGCTCATAGATAGTGCAAAGAAAAAAAAAGGGGAGGGGGAGAACGGATACAAACAGTAGCACGAACAAATGGGAACAATGCGAGTGAACGTTGGGGGACTACCGAAGCATTTTTGGGAAGTATTTCGGACATCGCCACCATTTCTGCTTTGTCACCATATACTCCTTAAGTATTCATGTACTGAGCCTATTGTTGAGAGTGTATGAGTACCTTACCGTCACTGAGAGCAACGGAGATCTCGTCGCCGAAGTTATACCAATATTGAGAAACAAATATTACAGCCATGAAGCCAAGTTGGAGAGCAACAACTTTGTCCATGAACGAAATATGCGACCATTAGAAACAGACAGTTACCTGGTGAAGGAATTGGTATAACATTGAACAAAGCTTTTTTGTTAGTTGATCAAATTTTATATCTCACATTAAATCCCACAATCGATCACAATAATAAAAATCAATAAAACTTCTGAGTTCTGAGTCCCCCTGTGTGACTACTTAGTTTGTGACTAAAAAATTATTTTCTGCTTTTTCATGCGAGATTCTACATTCGTCACTGCAGCTGAACCTCATCTTTTTAAAAAAGATTTTCTGTTCATTTTATAACCAAAAAAACAATTGCCACCCACTCCCACCCCCCTTTTTTTCTTCTTTTCATCCCACCACGCTTGCCAACAGTGATTAGTTGACCTGAGCGAGGGTCATTCGTCATGCTCGGTTGCACATACTTGCAGCTTGCTTGCCTCGCATGGTCCCACCACGAATGGTTGGGCGACGAAGAGAATTATATATAATATATATATGCAAATCAGTATATTTAATTTGCATAAAAGTATTTCAGATATTGTAAGTATTTTCTAATAACTATTTTGGTACACATATATAATTTAAAAAAAACTCCATCTCAAGGAGATTGAAATAAAAGATAAAACATAAGTTTAATAGTTATTATTTAGTTGTTTTGTTGGAACTTTTAATTATCCCAACCAATGCTCCCTCTAAGGTTTGTTGGACCCTGTGCAAAATAATAAACTCGTGTCCAAAGTTGCACAGCATAATTTTTTAATGAAAAATTTTAAACCCCATAAACACAGATGCCGTATTATCTTTATTAAAAAATGGTGCATGGTATTTCTAAACTACTGCGCGGCAGCTTAAAGGGAAGATTGATACCAACTCAAAGTATGCTTAAGGATAATTAAAAAAATTATCTCTGTGATATATTCATAATTTTTTATTTTTTTAAAAACAGATTGACTGACAGAAAGAGAGATTGTACACACTGATGATGATAAGGCTTAAAAATGTGCTCTTGAAAGGAATAGGGTGTCAGATTCTTAGATATGTATGACCAGGCTGTTTGGTAATCAAATGATGAGACCTACCACCAAGCGAAGGCCAAAGACTAAATCGTCGGTGCAGACTTGTGAGGAGAGATTATGTTGTAACGCAATAGACTCTGAGGCCAAATTCTTCTGTGAAGATTGTAAGTCTGCACAGTGCCAAGAGTGTGAAACAGAAATTCACAAATCAAAGGTCAAATTTGATTTTCATTTTCGCCACCCTCTGACTGCTCCTTCAGAGTCCAACCTGTGCCAGGCTAAGCAGGTCAATTTGATCTGCAGAGAAAGAAATTATCCCGACCTCTGGTGTGAACACTGCAAAATTCAGCTGTGTTACATTTGCTTTGACATCTATCACTCTACTGATAAAAGAAAGCAGCACATCAATGTTTCTGTAGCTCACCATTTGAAAAAGTTACAGGAGCTTCAGCAAGAAAGAGATAGAAACCTTCAGCAAGAGAGAGAACTCCAGAATTCTTTAGAACTGTACCAAGATGCCATCACTGATATGATCAAACCGCTGGCTCCGTATTCCCTCTCTGACTCTGATGAATCTATGACATTTTGTTCGTTTCCACAAGAATCTAACTGCTCTAGAAGTAATATGGCATTCACATCGGGAAGTTCAAGTATTCACTCAAATCAGAGTAACACAAGCATTCCAGATCTATGTCAAGGTGTGATGCAAGACAATGCTCTAATGCGAAACAGCTTAAATGAAAGTGGCTGTGAAAACTGGACAGAGAGTTTTATATTGGTCAATGAAGAGGAAACATTACAGGTATTGATTTCATTTTTTACATTTTAAAGTAACTATTTATTACATAATAAGTTCTTATGTTGCATAAATAACTTGCAAAAAATTCCTTTTACTTGAAAACTTTTTAGAGCAATAGTTGTTATTTTTCAAATAAATCTTTAGATCAACAGATTAATTAACATTTAAGCATTAAATAAATTATAAATAATTGAAATGACTACTGCACCTGTACAAAGGAAACAATAAATTGTCATCTGTAACTGATCTTGAGAAATTCAAATCCTATGAATACTTTTTGACAGTTTATATGTTGGTTATATCCAAAAGGATTTCTGAGTTGAGTTAGCAATAGGGTTTTGATGGATCAATCAGTCTTGTGAGCTTTCTCATCAGTGTTTATTCTAGTAAAAGATTGCACATTGCATCGCTATCTTGCAATCAAGCACACATAGGTTAAACTTGAAACTAATAAATAACTGTCCATAAAAGCCTATTAAACTTTATAATGCTTTAGACATATCGCTTAAAATAATTGTGATAATGTTGCTTTGGGTTAGACGGTTAACCGAAAAAAAACGGGCCCGACAAATGGGCTCCAACATAACGGCCCCGGTCAAAATAGCCCTGGACTAATAGATGGACTAATAGTCAAAAATACAATCAAATATTATATTAGTATTTTTTCTCACCGATTCAGTGACAGGTTTAGTTCACAAGAAACAATAATAATGATATCACAAGAAAGAATTTAATAGTTTTTACTCGATATGGTACCAAGTCTTGTTTTTTTTGTTGAGAAGAAATAATATAATAACATCACAAGAAATAATTTTACATTTGACCACTTTTTTAAGGGTGAAAAAGTTGACAAAAACTTACAATGCAAAAAATGAAAGAAAAAAAAATTATACAATTTGTCTGGGGCCGTTATGTCTGGGCCGTTTTGACAGGTCACGGTTGCTTTGTGTTTTCAAAAGTGAGCTCGCTAGATATAACACAAGTACTAGTACTCGGTGTACTGTATCATTAGATATTTAAGTCCATTTGCCTTGAAGTCATTATTAGTTACGTCACATGTTTGGATGGCATTTTGTGGACGGGAGTGATTTCCAGGAAGTTGGTATTTACATGTATCCAATTTGTTGCTCATATTTGTGAGAAAGTGGTGGAATTAGGAAGGATGATCCCATTTATTGTCTAAAGTGGTGGAATTAGGAAGGAGGATCCCATTTATTGTCTAAAGTGGTGGAATTAGGAAGGAGGATCCCATTTATTGTCTAAAGTGGTGGAATTAGGAAGGAGGATCCCATTTATTGTCTAAAGTGGTGGAATTAGGAAGGAGGATCCCATTTATTGTCTAAAGATTTTTAAAAAATTTGTGACAAAGAACAGAGCCCATGTTAGCTGCAATAACTTAACAAAAAAATGCAGTAATCATATTATTTGCAATCTATTATTTACTTTGATTCACTTTTAAAAACAAAAGTGCAAATTTAAATAATGTATAATTTTTATTTAGTCACAGGAAATTTCACAGGATAATTTCACGCTTTTAAAATAGCTTACTGTCTGTCTAAAAGTGTTATTTTTTCTCTCTAATAGCCAAAGGATGATAAAGAATTTCTGAGACTGTTGGGTTGTGATAAAAATGACACTTTTAAAGTTGTTTCCATTTTTGGTAACACTGGAGACGGGAAATCCTACACATTGAATCAAGTGTTTTTTGGTGGCAATGAAGTCTTTAAGACTAGCCCTAGTCAGTCATCATGTACTCTTGGAGTGTGGTGTGCCCTTGCTCCACCATATAAAGCCATCGTCTTGGACACTGAAGGCTTACTAGGATCTTCATCTAATGAAAACCAGCGCACAAGGCTGTTATTGAAAATACTTGCTGTCTCAGATATTGTCATCTATCGGACCAGAGGGGAGAGACTACATAATGATATGTTTGTGTTTCTGAGCAATGCCTCGAAGGCTTATTGTGACCATTTTAAAGTGGAGTTGACCAATACTTCCAAAAAATATGGCATATCCGAAGGAAGTCTTGGGCCAGCATTAATCATATTCCAAGAAACGACTCACACGCAGGTCCTTCAAGGCACAAAAGGTTAGTGAATTTTTTCATTGGGCCAAGTTTATGGGATAATAGATTCAGATTAGGATTAATAAAGTGTGTATTTGTTTTTGTCCACACCTATATTCAACATACAGCCTTTATTTCTGACTATCTTTCTGGAATCTTTTGAGATACGTTAAACACAATGTCCAATTAGCTTTAGAGATGAAAGTAAGAAGAAATACCCATCTTTGTTGACAAAAGTTATTAACTAGAAAAAAAATGTGTATGTGTATAATTTTATGTGACACAAAAAATTGGATATAATTTGGACTTAACTGTTGAATTCACAACTAAAGCTCACAGTTACCGGGGCAAACAATTTTTAAAAAACAAACTTGTTTGCCCTATTACCACTTACTTACCTCTTGTGGTGATCAGCTTATATACTCATGAGTTTCTCAAATGGGAATATGTATGAAAAAAAATATCAATACCTGTATAAAAGCTTATGAGAAAAAAATTAAAGTTTTGTTAGTGCTTGCCTTCTTATCTTGAAGTTTCAAGTCAAAGCAAAAAGATATTTTTTTTTGAAAAAGTCATTTTATTAATTTAAATATCAATATTTCGGCCACAAGATTTCTAAAGTCACAATAAAAAATACACAATGTAATCATAACAAAGTTGTTAAAATCCTAAATATTTTTTTCATAATTTTAGTTTATAAATAGGTTGTATCCAAAGGGATTTTCAAGATGAATTAGAGACAATAGATTACAATGTTTGAAGAATTAAAGTCTGGCTATTGAAATTAGCTGTTGCTGCTTGTTTACTATTGCAGTATTTAAGGGAATTGTCAAGAGTGAGGCTCACATGTAGAAAGAAAATAATTGTGGATTATTGCTTTTCACTCAAAAAGAACAAACATAATAACTAGCCATTGAGCAGGAGATCTAGACAGACATTTTTTGAATCTGATGAAATTTTCCTAAAAATTCTGTAAATTGCTTTCACTTTGCTTACATTACATGTAATTGTTATTTCTGTCTTTCAAATCACGCCCTTTTAATTGAATGCTTGCTTGTAATGACCTCATCCAGACAAACCAGCTCATGCGATCTTGAGAGACAAGTTCCTGGAGTCCAACAACCCAGTGGATGCCTTCCACAACACCATCCACTACGTAGGCATCACCACCAGCAAACCCCCCACTGACTTCAGCAAACTGAGAGACTCTGTCGTCAGGCGCCTCAACGACAATTCTGTGAGGGCCGCACGCAAACCAGCTGTTATATTTCAGTCCCTAAAGGTTTGTTGGTTCTAATAGTATCATAGTAATAGCTTACCAATATATCCAACTCTTCTTCAAGGTGCTGGCAACCATTATCACACAAGTTGCAGCATACATTTCCTTTAGGTAATACTTCCAAACTGCTTTTGCCAGATGAGGATGAGGGTTTAAATGTAACAGGAATTAATGATCATCTTTTTTTTCTTTTAAAAACTGTAGGCTCTGAATGAGAAATTCAATGGCAAGATTGAGACACCACAGTTCAACACATTCCCAGACGAGTACTTCACCTGTACAAGCAGATGTCTATCCTGCAAGTGAGTCAGTATTGAGAAGATTATGATGGTCGGTCTTAAATGGATATTTCAAGAAATAGCAAGAGAACATAATGATGCATATGATAGTAGGTCTGAAATGGATATTTCAAGAAATAGCAAGAGAACATAATGATGCATATGATAGTAGGTCTTAAATGGATATTTCAAGAAATAGCAATGGGAACATAATGATGCATATGATAGTAGGTCTTAAATGGATATTTCAAGAAATAGCAAGAGAGAACAATGATGCATATGATAGTAGGTCTTAAATGGATATTTCAAGAAATAGCAAGAGAGCACAATGATGCATCCAGATTTTGTCATTAATCTTGATACTCTATATTGTCTGTGAACAGCAGCAGTTTTAAAATGAGAATGTACATTGTCTAGATAATGCATTCGAAGAAAAAAATTGGCCAAACGCCAGCATCGGATAAAGGAGACGTTTAAATAAATACGTAAAATTTTTGAGTTGTAGCGAGCTATTTGTGTCTGGCTAACCAGTTATTTCTTATTAGCTCTTTTTTAAAATCCATTTTCACTCAACATTAGGTAATCAAGCTTGCTATTTTGTTATCTAATTTGCATATCATTTATTAGCCAAAGTAAGAGCATAGAGTAATGTGTGTTATGACAAACTCACATGTCATGATCTTATTCTCAACACACATTTTAATAAATGTGCAAGGTCATACATTTATTTCACTTGTGTGGTTTTTTTTTAAATTTAAAAAATCCAAGCTAAAATTAATGTTTATTATTTGTTCCAAGCAATGATAGGGATAAGATGATGAGTGATTTCACTTCCACATCAAATGCACAGAATCATTGAAAGTCAAATAACACCCAATAAACCATTCTCTCCCTGATCACGCGGCTAGGTCCAGATGTAAGCTCAACATGAACCATGACACCAACAGTGAACAGCATGATGCAGGGCGAGGTGTGCTGTGTGAGTACCAGAGTCAGTATGGAAACAAAGTTTACATGTGTAAGGTATGTGTCATCTGATAGGACCTAGGAGGATTTTACAATACATTGTTGATTATTGGCCCTTAAGATAGAGAAGAATGTTTTTTTATTTTTTTAAATCCTTTATATTAACTCGTGGTGTCTGCTTGAGGCGGGCGGGCGGTGCCGAAAAAACTTTGGATAGATTTTTAACCCACTTCCTCATAAGCTAGCGAGCTGAAATTTTGCAGGCAGACTCGTGCCGATGATAAAAATGATGAACAAAGAGTACCGGGCCATCCAGGAAACTTTATATTATTTCCATTGTATTTACCATTGTATTTACCATTGTATTTACCATTGTATTTACCATTGTATTTACCATTGTATTTACTATTTTATATTTACCATTGTATTTACCATTGTATTTACCATTGTATTTACCATTGTATTTACCATTGTATTTACCATTGTGTATTTACCAGTGTATTTACCATTGTATTTACCATTGTATTTACCATTGTATTTATCATTGTATTTACATTGTATTTACCATTGTGTATTTACCATTGTGTATTTACCATTGTATTTACCATTGTATTTACCATTGTATATTTACCATTGTGTATTTACCATTGTGTATTTACTATTGTATTTACCATTGTATTTACCATTGTATTTACCATTGTATTTACCATTGTATTTACCAGTGTATTTACCATTGTGTATTTACCATTGTATTTACCATTGTGTATTTTGCTTGAAAGTTAGCCATTTCCCCAAAGACAAATATTTTGAAATAAAAATTTAAAAAAAAAGAACATGAAGGGTAGAAGAAATTTCTACGGGCCACCACGTCAATAAAGGAGAATTTGTTTATTGTTTTGATTTTATTCTTTTAATTTAATTGTACTTAAACATGCCTTTATAAAAATAGAACACAATTACACCAATAATGAATTTAAAGACGTTTTAATATTTTGACTTGCTAGAACTTTAAATCAATGAGAAACTTGAGCTGGTTTCTCTTCAACGAGACGGTGCTATCTCGTGGTAATAGGAGACAATGACACCCAAAGTGTGCTGCTTATGCCAGTTCATTCCGTTGTTTTATTTTGGTTGCGTCACTGCAGAAACCCCGCTTCACACAGATAAGATGTTGGAAATGGCAATTGCTATGGTGGCAATCTCAGGATATTCCGCCATCACTTTAATCCGAAGGCTGGAAGAGTTGGTTTCTCGAACGTAGTTTTAAGGCCGCCGTCAATTGCAATCTTGAGTAGCTGAACTTCTTGCATTGACCTGCAAGACTCACCTGGTCTGTTGACAAATGGGTCAAGGATTCATTCAACTACCAATGCATGGGTCTTCTATGGTTCGGAAGTAGCGCTCAAACTCTTTTAAAAGCAAAGAAAGGTGATCGTGCACCAACTGGGACAATAAGTGCTCAGGTTCAGTCTCGCCTAGAATGCCAGCTAATTTTTGAAAAATATCCAAAATGCCTCTATTCACGCGCCGTCCCCACAACTCCAGTATGGCTTTAAACGCAGCTACTTTGTCTGCCAACACGAAGACACGTGTCATTTTCCCTTTGAAGGGACAGATAGAGTTCATTGAGCTAACTGAATACTGAATATGTCACACAAGCAAGCAAGTTTTGCGACCCATACCTGTCACTGAAATGTTCTGCCAGCGGTGATTTTCTTTGCAATGGCCCTCATCATTCAAATACTCTGGTTAGCAATTTTCCTCAGAATAACAATATTATTCTTGAGTACAAAAGAAGACATCTGTGTGCTAAGTCCATCTCCTCGCGAAGCTGCTCAAACAGGCGTGAGTTTAGGGCGTGTGCTTTGATGTGGTTAATAACTTTAATAACATCATTCAATACAATGTTAAATTCCGGAGACATTTTTCGGCATGCCATTTCCTTGTGAATGATACAATGCGTAGATTCATCCTCAGGTGCAAAAGCGCACAACAAAAGAGCCATCAAATAAGAGCACCGACATAAGAGCGCAAAAATTGATTGTAGATGGCTTGTTCCAATCTGCGCTAATGTGTCATAGATGTTCCTTTGACGGGGTGACGCCAAAACGGGTTAAAAGCTATTGGCTCTGGTATTGAAAGACTCACAATCCAGAGATAAAAACACAACTGTAAAAAAATGTAATAATTTAATGTTCCTTTGGCGACCCGATACCATTTGTTCCATGGCCTGGTACCGGTCCGCGGCCAGGGGGTTGGGGACCACTGCTCTAACTAACTGTGACATTAGATCAACATGCTATCAACATGAAAAACTCTAATAAAAATGCAAGACTCTAGGAGCACCCATCCTGTGTATAAGAGAAGACATTTCCTACATTATTTGCTAGTTATAGCATCTTTCAAACGTTATTTGTTAGTTATAGCATCTTTCAAACGTTATTTGTTAGTTATAGCATCTTTCAAACATTATTTTATGATCCTTTCCCTAATTTGCTATTAAAATATTTCTCTTTTATGAATAACTTAAAAATCACAGTGTAATGTTTGTGTTTATTCATACACAGAAGTGTTTAAGCAACAAAAAACAAGTCATCGTTGTTCCAAAGACATCTTCCTCACAGGATAACAGTTGGCTGGGCTTAACCAAATACATTTGGTCTGGGTAAGTCTTTCTGTACCATCCTCACTATTATACCACATTCAATTCCAGTGATTATGGAGTGTTAACCCAGTCCACCCCTTCCTCTCACAATTTGGTTTTGATGCTGAAGTTAAAAATGGGTAATACTCTGCCACTATCTCTTCCTTTATTGATTGGGAAAAAAATGTTCTAAATTGGATGAATGGAATAGGGTTGAACTATGTCATTTCTAGGATTATAGTCTTAACAAGTTCAAGAAAACAATATATCTACTATAGATAGTTTTTCTAGCCTGAAGACATTTTCTATATTTTCTATGCACTGGTCTCTAGAGATAAAAATTAGTTACATTATTTTTAAAGATTTCTTTGGTGACCTTTGATCTCTTTCTATCAATTAAAGCCAATTTGAGTTCATTCTACCAGGGATAACAATAATTTTTTTTTAAAATCATCTACCCTTCCAATTATAATTAGGAGAATAGTTTCTTCCAAGAGATTAACATGGGAGATAATCAATCAGAATGATATTTTTTGTGTGTCTCCCCAGCTATGTCTATGAGTGTCCCAACTGTGGCATCATCTACAGGAGCTGAGAGCATTGAGAGATTAATATGGGAGATAATCAATCAGAATGATATTTTTTTGTGTGTCTCCCCAGCTATGTCTATGAGTGTCCCAACTGTGGCATCATCTACAGGAGCCGAGAGCATTGGTATGGAAACGAGGAGGAGGAGAAAGTCTTGCATGTGGAGTACAGACATGTCTGGCCGCAGGTTCAAAAAATATTTCTAACACTCATTTTTTTTCTTCTGTTGGGTATAAATATACATCAGAGGGCCCCATATCTTTGTTTAGCTCAATTCAACAAATGTGGGTATAAATGTACAGCAGGGGGCCCCATATCTTTGTTTAGCTCAATTCAACAAATGTGGGTATAAATGTACAGCAGGGGGCCCCATATTTTTGTTTAGCTCAATTCAACAAATGTGGGTATAAATGTACAGCAGGGGGCCCCATATTTTTGTTTAGCTCAATTCAACAAATGTGGGTATTAATGTACAGCAGGGGGCCCCATATTTTTGTTTAGCTCAATTCAACAAATGTGGGTATAAATGTACAGCAGGGGGCCCCATATTTTTGTTTAGCTCAATTCAACAAATGTGGGTATAAATGTACAGCAGGGGGCCCCACATTTTTGTTTATCTCAATTCAACAAATGTGGGTATAAATGTACAACAGGGGGCCCCATATCTTTGTTTAGCTCAATTCAACAAATGTGTGGCTCAAATAATAAAGCCAGTTTAGAAAAAGTCTATTCTTGAGGCATCAGTATCAACATGTTCGGTTATATACAGAGTTACTGTTCCTAACCTGCCACAAAAGCCACCGTCAAACATAACAATGGCCTTACATTTGAAATATTCCCTGTAAATCAAAGCTTCATTGTCAAACAATGTACATTTTAAAAAAGTACAGCTAAACCAACACAAGTATTTGAATTAATTTTACATTACATATTACCTGCTATACCATGGAAAACCAATTAAGTAGAGAGAGAAAAGAAAAGAGAAAAGATGGGCACAAGAACTTACCAAAAACAAAATTAATGTAAATTACATTTTTAAAAATTGACTTCCTACTTCTTAGAACACCACGGTTATCTTATGTTGTTTGAACCTACCATGTCTGGTCAAAATTAAGTATGTGTGAAAAGCGATTAACTTTGATGCAGGGTCCATCAGCACTGGATGGCACACACAATGCAGCTCAGAAAGTTCTAGACGGATTTCACTATGTGGCCAACACCATCAGCAGTGTCGGTGCTAGACCAACCAAGTATCTGGCCGAGTGGACAGCTGACCAGATAAATCCATCCTACTGGGTCCCCAACAGTGAGATTATTGTAAGTTGTCAGGTTGTTGGGGTGAAAGAGAGAAGTTGTTTGTTTTTTCTTCATATAAACATTAAATGACTGGAACAAGCCTCCATGGGGATCAGTTGAGGTGACTACTATTGATGCATTAATGTCTATTGCCTTCCGTTCTAAAACCTTGAGTCATTGATGCCCTTGCTGAGCATCCTTGCAAAGAATCATCTTCACGGATGCCCTTGATTTAAAGACTAGAAACTTCAATAAACACCTCATTTGTTTTATAATTAATTATTATATTTGTTAGCATTCAGCATTAAACAAAACAAAAGGTTAACTAGTTCAAAAGACAAACTGCTGATTGTACCTCAGAGCAGCGGGTGGCTCAAAATGGACTCATCTCATTTCCCAGAAATGTTCCAATGCAAACTGTCAAATCCTGTTTGACTGCGCCGAACAGAAGCACCACTGCCGAGCTTGTGGGAAAGGCTTCTGCTCAGAGTGCTCATCCAAGAGACGACCGGTGCCCGAGAGGGGATGGGGCCCGGAGCCCGTGCGAGTGTGCGACCGTTGCTATGACAAGGATGAGACAGGTACAAGAATACCCTCCGCTCCTGATGCAGGTGATTTAACTAAAGCCAAGTTTTTATCATGTTGCCAATTTTGGTTCAGCTCTTTTTCAATTTGACAGATTAAAAAAAAATTCTCCTACAAAAGTTTCTTAGATAATTAATACAGAGTCTTAATTAAGTTTTGCATTTTTTAAAATCCTGCTGCAGCTTATGATATTATTTACATGATGTTTCTTCTTGGGATTAAACTAGGTTGATGGGTGCCACTATGAATCCGAAGCTTTATTTTATAATCAACAGAGTTTAAGTAAAACAGTTGAGATGTTGGACTATTGTAACAGGAATATTTCTGGTCATTAACAAAGAAACAACTTTGTAATCCTCACAGATAGTTTCAAAATAATTTGAAGAAATCCGTTAAGGGGCTGTCCATAAAGTACGACACACTATTTTTGATCATTTTTAACTCCCCTTCCCCTCTGTCACAAACCTTGGACCCCCCCCCCAAACTACGTCACACTTTCTTTTTTATCAACAAAATAATTAAAATTAAATATAAAACACTGTGCTGTGATGTCACACATGGTCGGGCCCCCCCCTCCCGTCACAAACTGTCACAGTTTCTTACACCACCTCCCCCCTCTGGAGCGTGACATACTTTATGGACGGCCCTTAAACCAAAGCCATGTCCTACAACATTGCATGCAGAACACCACAGCTTTTGAGTTGATGTGTAACAAACTATCCACTTTGTTCAAGGATATACAGTTAAATTAGACATTTGACAGCCCCATTTATTCATGTCCCCAGAAATTGCAGATGAAGCGTCCAGTGAGAAGGCAGCTTTGACTGCCAGGAAAGTGGGGGAAGCTGTGACCTCAACATTCAGTGTAGTTGCTTCAGCTTTGGACTATCCACTGGGTTGGTCAACATTTTCTCATGTATTATAACATCCTCACAATTCTTGCCTGTTTGGCTCTTTCACAGGGTAGACTTTATTTTTAAGATTAAATTTGTAATTAAATCCGCGATTGGCGCAAGTTCCTTAATAGAATGATTTCCCTTGAATAAAAAAGTCGGAAATTCTTTATTTGAATGTATTTTCGCCACAAAAGAAGCGTTTGAAAGGCTTGTTTTTATTTTCGTTTTTACGATTGTTTACAAACGTGGATATTCAACCAATGCATCTGGTAATCGATCTAATATTATTTTAAATACTACGATGATGAACAAGAAAAAGGTATTCTTTTTAATTATGATTTACATAGTAATTTTAAATTTCCGATGGATCATACGCTTAGTACTAGTAGTTTTAGTGAAATTGACAATGAAGTTGACAGGTCATCTGTTGGTAAACAACAAGCCCCACCACCCCCCTGTCAAATGCCTGGATGAACTGATAATATTTCTACTACAAATAATAATTTAGACAATGTAGAGTCTAATTTGAAAGCTGCTAAACTTTTTCACTAAAATTAAGTTCAATTTTAAATAGAATTTAAATAATTTCTAGTTGCAACACACAGTATAGCTTCCAGTTCCAGTGTAAACAATACTTTTGTAAAAAAAATTTTAATCTTAAAAATTTCTGACCCATTCCTGTAAGATTTATCAAAATTGTTTGGTGTTCTTTGTTTTTAATCATTTACTTCCATTTATTTCATTTACCATGAAGTTACTAATGTCAAATTATTTCTTTCATTTTCCTTGCTATGGTAACTCATTTATAAGATTTTGAAAATTTACCTGTGCAAAAATAAATGAATATTTGTTATTAATAAAAAGATTAATTTAATGTACAAATTTTATGGCCAAATGACTCAATTTGTGATGTTAACCTAAATTTTTACAATTTACCTGTCTATTGGTAATTGATTATAATGGTTTTAAAAAGAATTAAATAAATTTACAAATTTCATGGTCAAATGACCAAATTTCATGGTCAAATGACCAATTTTCATGGTCAAATGACCAATTTTCATGGTCAAATGACCAATTTTCATGGTGTTAATCTAAATATTCTCTTATTGGTACAAGCTTAATTCTATATTTTAATGTCATGCCGTCCCATCATTTCCCTTATACAAATTTATTTATCTCCAGGGATGATCAAGAATTCCGCCAGACCCGTTTACTGGGTGCCGGACGAAATGATTAAGAATTGTTGCGTGTGTGGGGAAAACTTTGGGCCACGACTTGCCATTCACCACTGTCGGGACTGCGGGCAAGGCGTCTGCGAGAAGTGTTCACCTGAGAAGCGGCCTGTGCCTCTGAGAGGCTGGGACTACCCCGTGCGCGTGTGCACCAACTGCACCAAGAAAACCACCAACCTTTAGCTGCACTTTGCAGAGTCTTGTATCTTCACTGGAGTGGTATTTCCTAGTAGGTCTAGTTCATCATGATGTGGCTCACACGGTGACCTGATGATTAATGTCATTTACTTGGTTTACATGTCCATTAATAATTCTTTTAACATAGGATAAAATTTGCAAACTAAATTTATTTCGTAAGTTGTTTTTTTTTAATCTACAAGTCCTATGCCAACTTTAGTGATTTGAGAAAAAAAAATTGTTTTTAAACTTTATCGATTTGAGTCCTACAACGTTAAAACATTTTTTTCCTCTATTTTTTTAAAGATCAGTGTTTCATTTCATGTAAATTTGAAGGTAAAGTAGTGTTTGCCAGGTGCATGAGTGGGAGAAAGAAACCCTTGTTACAATTGGGATGTTCATAGTAAGACAATAATTAAAATAGATGTAATGCATTACACAATCTATTCATGTAATGCATTACACAATCAATTCATGAAATTTTTCACTTTTGCTGTCGTTTGATTTATTGAATTTAATATCTCTCTTGTAAAATGTTTCCATTAAACAAATGTTACTTTTATTGATGCCAGCAGACGTGAAGTTGTTTACATGTAAGTACCAGCAAAGTCAGTGTCACTGTAAATACCTAGAAGACCTTCAGTCTATGACCTGAACATGAGATTCAAGCTTATTTTGTAAATTACTTTTCTGAAAAACCAATTTTTTATCTTTGCTTTTTTTTTCTATTTATTCGTGAGCGTGGAGATTTTCTAGTATTTGAGAGATTAAAATATTGCTATGTATTGTAACATCATTTCCTTTCCCTATCATCACTTATGGGTTCTACCAAAGCCTTAACAAAAAAAGTGAAGAGTTCAGCAATGAGATTGGTGTTGATGTAACTATTTGAGATGTCCAAGCTGAACCAGATCATGTTACCCATGTTAAACATTTGTGCAATGATGTGTTATGTTTTGTTTTTTTTTAAAGTTAACTTATAACCTGGTTTTCTGTTAAAACTAAAAGTGGGTCAGTGGGTCATTTATTTCCTCTTTCTAGGGCCCCCCACATCCTGAGGGTTGGCTGTGGTTATATTTATCATTACTGTTAGCCCCGTCACCCTGAGGGTTGGCTGCGGTTATATTTATCATTACTGTTCATTCTTGACTGTTTTCACGGTTTTTTTTTGTATGTATATAAAACAGCCTCTTAGAATTTTGTCTCTATAAGTGGGCAACATCTTTCTTTGAGCCCTCCAACAGTACCGTGATGTCCAAGATCACATGCCACTGTTAGAGGTCTCTAACGATGGGGGGAATGTATCCAGTGAAATTTTATTTTGAGAAAATTATAAGGTGTCAAGTCTTGAATATCACATGATCCAATATTAAGACAACCCAATTTGTCAAGTTTTTACATGTTATTTTCAAAGTGGTTTTGTCTATAAAATAAATTAAAATGAATAGTTCATAATGACTTTTAATGCATGCTTATAAAATTGTATTTACTGAGTAAAAACTGTAGGTAGTTGTTAAAAAAACAGTTTTAAAAAATATGGTTTACTGCCAGCTTTTTGTACTGTAGGACTGAGGAGTTAAAAAGTGGAATTTCCCAGATTTAAAAAAAAATATTTAAAAAAAAATTAAAACTTGAATAGAATTTAAATACTTTAAAGTAAAAATTCTGGTACTAACTTTCTAGTTGATTTTTTGTTAACACACTTTATGGCATCCACCTTTTTTAGGTGTTTTTTTTCCTGCAATGATTGTTTTATTTGCACTGCCAGTTGCAAGTTTCCCTCCCCCACCCCATTTTTAAAAGCCTGAATGCTGCCCAAGAAAATGTTAAGGTACAAGATTTGCTGCCCTTCAAGTTGATAGCTACGGAGCAAAAATCTCTTGTTGTTCAAATACTGAACTGAATATTGAATGGAATCATCTGTGCAGCTATTGGTTTTTTGGGTTAATTTTATGTGTATTCTTAGGGAAATGCTCGCAAGAATTTCATTTTTTTCCACATTATTCTTAAGTTAATTATCATAGCTTTAGTTTTTGTATGTTTTTTTTCCTTCAGACCCTGCAGACCTAGCTAAATTATTTTATATCTCCTTTAAAAAAGAAATGTTTCATTCTGGTTTATTTTAGGACGTGTGTATTTGCTGACCTAGTGACTGAAGACTGTTGGCCATTGTTAAATATGTTGTCAGTTAACTCTTACCTAGTGACCGAAGACTGTTGGCCATTGTTAAATATGTTGTGTGTTAACTCTTAATTCAGATCTCTTTATTGTGTTCCATAAAATCAGGTTTCCATTGATAGATCTTTGTGGATTCTAAGCCCAAGTCTATATATAATTATAATCTAAGGCAAAGAACATTTTCAATAGATTCCGTAGTGTGTTGAATACTTAGAGCAGTGATCACAATAAGTGAATCCCTTTGTTATTAATGGCATTGGCTTTCCACTGTCTGAAACAATGTGTAAATATTCTTCTAATTATTCATTACAATGTTTACAAATAATTATTTATAATAACTCATTATTAAATATAGTTACAGCTATTAATTTTTAATTTTTGAGAATATCATTTTTTTCTGTCACTTTACACATGAGTATTGAAATGTGTAATTGTATCAGTGTGAGACTGTGCATAAGGCATAAGTTACTCTCATTTGACTAAGACATTGGCTTGGATCGCACCTCAAATAAAGAAATATATTTGAGGGCTACTGAACATAGAGACATTCTTTATAAAAAGGAGGGGGAGGGAGGGGTGGCTTTATCATGCATTGGCTCCAAATAATTAGTTTAATTTTTCTAGTTTTCAGAGCATCAAGACTTTTCTCTAGTGTTTGCCCCTTAAACATTATTGAAGTAAAAGCCATCAGAAGTTATTAGTGTCTGGTAACATAAATAGTGGGGAAAATAGACACCTGCACTAGGATATGCATATTCTGTATGGGACCCATCCACAGAAGGAAATATAGATAGACAAGAACAAATTCAAAAAAGAGAACCAAGATTCTTTACTGGAGAATATTCCAAATTGACAAGAGTAATACTATAAGTATAAGTTAAATCATTAGAAATAGAAACGCTATAGGATAGAAGAATAAAGATCAAAATAATAATTAAACTTATGCCAATTAATTCTAACTTGGAAATACAACACAAAGATAATCAAACAACAACCTTCAGATAGACATAAGGATTAAAAACATGTTTCTTATTCCATTTGCAAGGACAAACACCGCATACAAATTCATATTCTTCCCATCTGGAACTAGGGCATGATATGGGTTATCTAAAGAAAACACACTATCATCATTTAAAACTCTAATAAAAATGAATAATCATTGAAGGTTATATTTTGTATAGAAGCAGCATCTGTAATAGATATGATAGAATCTTATTCAATTTTAGATTATAATATCTAATATTAGACTGAGGTTGGAAATATGCTGTGTCCGCTCCCTAATACTTGCTGACACTAACAAAAATTTTTTTACTTTACTATTCACATGTATTTGAACTAAAAGAAAATATTTTTTATTTTTTGTTCATACTTATATCTCATTTATTTTTTACAAAAAAATAATCATTATTTATATAGATTCCATGATTGTACTCAAATTGAATCTTATTTAACATTCTCTCCTTTAAGTTCCCATTCTACTACCCATGATTCCAAGTCAGAATAAGACATATGTACACTTACGTGTCACAAATTATCTAAACACAAGAATTCAATGCAAGATTTATATCTTCTATTTAAAGGCCTCTGATATAAAAGAAACTGTCAACGAAATAATTGTTCTACCCTCCCCCACCCCTCATAATAATAAAATTAAAATTGTCTAATAATTTTCAATGTTTTCTGTTTTTTATGAAGTCTTTCTTAAGAATTTAATAAGATTTAAATATACTGAATGCTTATTATTAAAATGATAAATGTCCTTATTGATAAAAGATGATGTTTGAGTAACTCAAAACTCATACTTTCTAAAGTTGAGGGATGTTCTGGGTGAATGTTCTCTGAGAAAGCCAACAATAGCCCAGGAGTGATCATTTTGTCACGTGTATGTCAGAGCAGCTTTTTGCATCTGATCCCGTGCCATGCTTTTAATTTACAGCTGTGAAATGTTATTTTATTTTTAGGACTTTTTCCCATGTCTTAAGTTCTGTAGTTTGTATTAATTTTGTGATAAGATAATATCTATCATTTGTTTTATTGACATTTTAAAATGTATTTATGTGAAATCATTTGATAATATGTTTAAAAATTGTGTGGTTATATCCAGGTTTGTTAAGTCTGTGCAGTTTGTTAAGTGGTGTTCAATTGAGATGTCGGCTGTTAGTGTAAAATTATTAAATTCATGGAGTTCTAGTCTTTTCAATAATTTTAAGGAAGTATTAGCAAAATTTAAATTCACATAGAACAATTTCACTTTTTTTTTCATATGAGATTAATTAAAACTTAGATAAAAATAAATTGATATCCCATTTTTTTAAAACATGAGACTGAATTTTTTCTTATTCTAATTAATTTTGTCTTAAGCATGACAAAGTTTTTTTAAGAACAAACCCATATTATTTATGCACTAAACACTCCTTTGCTTTGTCAGTTGTCTCTCTTTGTGATTACAGTCACTGGAAAAGAACATCTATAAAAAAATATTGCACTCCTAATGGTGTAGTAAGAAGCTTCTAGTGCAGGGGTCGGAAAACCATGGCTCGCGAGCTAGATATGGCTCTATTGATAGCTGCAGCTAGCTTTCAGAAAAAATGTTTGATTATAAAAAAAATATATTTAAAAAAAACAAAAGTTTATTCAAGACTCCCTGATCTACATATTAATTGCATATAAAAACAGCATTAAGATGTTATTAAAAATAACTCGGAGACATAATTATTGTATTTTTGGCGTTGAAATTACACAAAATGCACACATTTACTTGAATTTTTAGTTTTAAACACAATATACAGCTTTCACAGAATTACTTTTCAAAATATTTGGTGTTTATGGCTCTCTCCGACAAAAAGTTTCCCGAACCCTGTTCTAGTGCTTCATTCTTTCCTCGGGTTAAAAATGATTACCATTGAAAAAAAAATAATAATAAATGTCAAAAATGTTCCAGGCACAGTTAGTGATGCTGATTATGAATGCAGTTATTTACCACAAGCAGAAGAAATAAGGCTAGGGATTCAGATAATAAATATATTCACTTTTATTATTATTCATTTGAGCCAATGGGTTGAATCAAATTTTACAAATGGGTAATTTATTTACAGATTTTTTTTACTAATCAAAAACATTTTCATTGGTAAAATTATAGTGATACCTTAATTAAATGGGAAAGTATCGGTGCATTCAATGTTCATATCAAGAAAAGAGATGATGGCTTTAAAATTTGTTACAACTCGTCATTAATTCATAAATATGTGCATCCTTGGAGAGAAAAAAATCCATATCCTTCACAATAAATAATAAACATATAGAGAAAAAAATACCATTAATATTAATAGTATACATATTGATATGAAACAATTTAATAACTAGAAAATTCACAAGTGACATCAAGTGCTTTGTGTAGTTCTGTATCTCGTACGTATGAACAAAATAAGGCCAGTAACAAATGAATTCAAGTATTTAATTGAAAAGAAAGCATACAATTATACAACTGCATGCAGTATGATCAAAAAGGCCAACGGAATAGAAGAATGGCACCAACTATTAATTCATGATATATAATATTCAGCATGATTGACTATGCAAGTCAAAGGTCATAGTGTTGAAAATCATTCATGGATAAAAAATCTTGTGGCATAGAAATAAAGAGTATTTTGTAGTACAATGTGTAAGCAAACATGTAGTATAACATATTTACTAATGAGAAATTTAAATCAAACTAGGTATTTTAAACCATTATAATTGTAAACTTTAATTTAAACATTATTATTGTGGACGTTTTCCACATTCATTAAAAATGTGGATATTAACAGGTAATATGAAAAACCCAACTGATTTTTACATATTTTTTTAGAGCACAAACTTAAAATAAAAATTCGTACCTAAAGGTAAAGAAGAGAACAAGTTTGTTGATGAGACACAGTTGGACATAGCTATGGACTGAGTTGATAACTTTTCTCAAGTTGATGCAAACTGAGGATCACATGCTGCTCATCATTTATTGCACATTCACTAGCATGAACATGGAAATTATATACAACAGACAACAAATTACATGTCAATTGGTTTTATTAAACTGCCACTACCAGTATCAGTTAGTTTTATTAAACTGCCACTACCAGTATCAGTTAGTTTTTTAAAACTGTCACTACCAGTATCAGTTAGTTTTATTAAACTGTCACTACCAGTATCAGTTAGTTTTATTAAACTGCCACTACCAGTATCAGTTAGTTTTATTAAACTGCCACTACAGTTAGTGTCTTGAAGCTAACTTGGTCTTCATTAAAAATAATCAATGTTCTCATTGAATGTAAAGTTAAACACACACACAAAAATCAAATATATATCAAGTATATTAGATCAAAAATTCACACTGATGTATTATAAGTTAAATTAGGTTGGTTAACGTTTATCTTTCATCTGCTTCCGAGGACCTATCCTGTCTTCTTACGTCTCAATTTTTAAGTTATGCTGGTTTCATGTGCAAAATTGACCTGTAGATTAAACTGATTAAACAAACTCTTTACAAGTTTAAAATTCTCTTACAACTGTGATACTGTGTTACTAATCAACAAAAACCCGTTTTATTAAAATTTTTTCAACTCAAAATTAAATCTAAACTGTAACCTTTTTCATGGTTATACAAAAATACTTTTTAAAAAAAACAACTACATGTATTGATTAGATAGTTAACAAAATCTATAAAACAATACACCAAAATTTAAGTCTAAAGAATGTATGGTAAAATGTTTTAATATAATAAAAATATATGTAAGCTAGACAGCTGAAAACACATTTCGATTCTATTTGATTTCAAATTGCTACATTGGGTAACTGTGATTCGCAAACTTCCCCTGATGCAGAACCCATCGGTTATCACACCTCATGTTAGATCAACATTGCCTAGCTGCTTCATTTAACAGGTCTTGATGAAATCTACCTTCATGGTTAATGCTAACATTGCCCAAGTTTTTTGTGGGGACCATCCATCCAATTGATAATCTAAGCTGTCAGCAGAGACGCTTGCAGTGTGTAGACTTTGAGATCGTGGCTAAAGAGTTCATAATAGCTCTCAGGTCATGTATATCCAATGTTTTGGACCTCTGTACTGCACCTCTGTACTGCATGCATCATAAGCAGTTAGCCAAGTGAGTTTCAGCTTGGTTCTAACTTCAGCATCAGTTTTAAGATCTTTGGCCCTGTAAAAATTTCCCTATCTCAGTGTGCATTCGTTTGATTGCTTTGAATTTCTCATTCACATTCTGAAAATCATGTCACTTATGGCTATTAATAAATTTAAATGATTAACTTACTATAAAGAGGTGATAATAAAATACACTTGGATCAATCAACAATGCTCTGTGCTCAGCGTTGGGTCAACAAACCGGGTGCTGAGATCGTGTAGGACAATGTTCAACATTTCTTTAACGACTGTCATCATCACGGCTGCTGTCATCCCAACAGTTGGACAATATCAACAATAAAAAAAGCACATTTTGTGTACCCGGGCTGTAGGTCAAGAAAAGGGTCAGCACAGATGTTCCTACCCCAGGTATGCCATTTGGTGATGACTTCAAAAGTGAGTAGTACACAGCCACAACTCTATGAAGCCCACAGTGTGAGCTATAAGATAATTGAGTTGTAAAACAAAACCAGATTTCAAACTTGTTCAGCTGGTGGTCTGTGGTCAGTCTCCACTGGTCAG
Organism: Ampullaceana balthica; assembly: GCA_944989445.1. Classification (NCBI taxonomy): domain Eukaryota; kingdom Metazoa; phylum Mollusca; class Gastropoda; family Lymnaeidae; genus Ampullaceana; species Ampullaceana balthica. Next base: position 193,210 of record CALYLW010000407.1, read on the forward strand.
GAAAGTATTCACCTTGACACCAGTCATGTCAGTAAATAAACAGACATCATTTCCCATGTGTTATAAAGTAGATACATTTATAATTATGTATTAATAATATTTATATTTACTTGAGAGAATGAATAACTTCAAATGTAAACATACATGTTATAGCAGTGGCGTAGCTAGGGTTTTGTTGGCCTCTTTGGGGGGCCCTGCATACATGGGGGTGGCGTAATATTTAGTGTAAAAAAATTTCGGACACTCCTTTGGGGGCCCCTCTCAAGTGGGGGCCGGGGGGGGGGCTTTTGAATTTGGACCCCCCTCCTGCTCCACTAGCTACGCCACTATGTAATAGTCAGATTGGGACTTCATTTTTGGTATAAGCACCTTAAATGAAGAATATATGACCCATATATGTTATTATCAGTAGAAAAATCTTTGTTGTCCAGTGTAATGTCAAAAATACACTTTCCAAGTGTGTCAAACAAATTTGTTCTATATTCAGCAATTCAAAAATCTAACTTGTAAAAAACAACCCAAAAAAAAACAATTACAATTAACAACCACTTCTCTTTTTTCCAAAGAGTATAACATCAGCACAGCATTCCCCTTGGAATTTCTCTGAAAACTTCCTATTTCCTTCCTTTATACCAGCTGTAAGTGGCTACTGGTTGTCAGGTCTGTGGTTATTCTATATATATATCCTAATGGTGTAGATGGCTGGAATGACATTTCTCCCCCCACCCACTGTGTGTTAACTGAAGAACTTCCAGTACACCACGCCGGCCAGACATGCCAACTCCAGTAAGATTATTATGGCCAGTATCAGTTTGTTTGTCATCATCCTGAACAAAAAAGATGAAAAGATTTGTATTTTTGTGATTCTGTGTATTTAAATGTCATATACATATCTCAATTTAAAAAAAAGATAAACCTTATTTATATTTGTATTTTAAAAAAATAAATCCTATCAGAAACTGTTATATTTTACATAAACCTTTTTTTTTCAATCACACATATTTAAAAACATAAAAATTGAATATGTTATCATATACTAGTCATTTCTCATGTCTACCCTCATTTCAACACAATTTTGTCAAAGTGATTAAATAAAATGTTTATTTCGATTGCTTGACTACAGTCATGAAAATTTATCAGAAGAGTTTTATTTAGGGGTCTACCGATATGCATTTTTTCCGATATTGCCAATACCGATATTTTTTTTGCCGATATGAGTATTTGAGTATAAAAATCAGCGGTCATATTTGATGACGTCATTCTTAAATTTATCACTCTTGTTTATTTATCTTTTATGTTTGAATACTACCAATAAGCATTTTTGCCGATTACACAGATATTTTTTTCCCATATGAGTGACGATATGAGTATTTGTAAGGACAAAAACCAGCTGTCTTGTTTGATGACGTCATTCTTAAATTTATCAATCCTAATTGTTTATATTTTATATTAGGGGTCTACCGATATGCATTTTTGCCGATATTACAGATATTTTTTCCAATATGAGTATTTGTAAGGACAAAAACCAGCTGTCATATTTGATGACGTCATTCTGAAATTTATCACTCCTAATTATTCATACTTTATATTAGGGGTCTACCGATATGCATTTTTGCAGATATTACCGATATGAGTGCCAATATGAATATTTATGGACAAAAATAACTGCGGTCATATTTGATGACGTCCTTCTTAAATTTATCACTAGTAATTATCTATATTTAATAATTTAGGGGTCTACCCGTATGCAGTTTTGTCGATTTTACCGATTTTGTTGTTGTTGCCGAAACGAAGTTTCTTTGTTTACAAGTTCCAGATCATGACTTACATAGGACTCATGACAAAACGAACCGTTCTTTATAAAAATGTACAAGCAAAATTAGGAACTCCTTTTTAAACTTCAACTTTGACTCATAATTATTAATCCTAACCAATAGTTTAATAGCTTTTCCACACGGCCACCTTTTCTGAATGAAACAATGAGAACAAAGTAATAGTAATATAGTCAAAATGAGGTTGAAGGATGAATGGTTGCCAATGAAAACAAGTCTGCACACGGTACATTTTGTTGTTCCATACGCAACGAAATGTTTTAGACATCTGCGATTCTGCGTGCATCTTTGCTATTAGAGCATTTACGTGAACATAATGTTTACAAGTTATCCATTTATTAAAGCAATTACGGTATACTTGGCATCGGCACTATTTACACAGTATTTCCGAGTATACGAAAATCGGCCGATACCTAAACATTATCATAGCACACTGTATCGTGGCTGTACATATTAATACTAGGACTCCTTTGGCTATTTCAATACCGGTATCGGGGTCGATATATTAATTTGTCGAGATATTGTAAATCTAAATGATAGTCTTTTTTTCTGTTTTTTCTTTTTGGTCTAAATGTCACTATTATTAAATATCGGTGACGTCAATACGTCTGGACCTTTACATGCTACCGATACCAATATTGCAGATATCCAGATATCGGTGCCGATATTTCGGCTAGACGATATATCGGTAGACCCCTAGTTTTATTTATAAGATATCATACACAACTAAGTCAATTGAAACTCTACCGCTGACCTGTGACAATATTTGAAATAATTCATTACCTTCTTGCCATTCCTTTCAGTATATACCGGCTCTCAGATAAGCTTGCGTTAGTGTCCCCAAGCTGTCAATAGAGAAATTGGTCAGTCATCAGAATCATTCAATAGAGAAATTGGTCAGTCATCACAATCAATAAGGATAAAATCACTTCATGCTATTATACATCTCCAAAAAAAGGACCATTCATAGTGAATAATTACTGGTATCATAAGTTTCACAAAAGTTCATGACAGCATTCATCCAATAATCTATGTTGACAGCATTCATCCAATAATCTATGTTGGCTGCCTAAAGAGTTACAACAATAAAAACTAATGAGAACCCAAACAGTGATGGGTAAACTGCATACCACTGATGTTGAGTCAAGGTGTTCACTGATTTAACACAGATTCAAATAAAACTTACTCCATTCACCACACGATAAATATATTATTAGCACCCTTCACACCTAGGCACACAACAGTTCAGGATGAGACAGGATTAGACCAAGATTAAGACCAATGCCCCCAGTGCCAGAACCAGAGACCAGGAGTAAGGATTATTTGACCAGGCTCCACTCCATTGTACAGTTTATTGTAATACTAGTTACAGGGTGGTTATGTAGCAGCTAAGTGCTTAAAGAAAGTTTTTCATTGTCATCTAATTAACTCGGCATTAGATATCCATTTACCAGCAACATATCTAGGGCAACATTACTGATTGAAAAGTAGGGCAATCAAGTGGAAGAGTGGGGCAACATACCTGGTCGAAAATTTGAGGTTACATATTCGATAATTAATGATGGAACAGTTGGGAAACGTTGCGGTTAGAAGAGCGGGGAACATAGGACAACATAGCTGACAGAAAAATGAGAAGAAATATGGGACAGAAGAGTGGGGAACGTAGCTGACAGTGACAGAAGAATGAGAAGAAATATGGGACAGAAGAGTGGGGAACATAGCTGACAGTGACAGAAGAATGAGAAGAAATATGGGACAGAAGAGTGGGGAACATAGGACAACATACCCGACAGAAAAATGAGAAGACATATGGGATAGAAGAGCGGGGAACATAGGACAACATAGCTGACAGAAAAATGAGAAGAAATATGGGACAGAAGAGTGGGGAACATAGCTGACAGTGACAGAAGAATGAGAAGAAATATGGGACAGAAGAGTGGGGAACATAGCTGACAGTGACAGAAGAATGAGAAGACTTGTGGGATAGAAGAAAAAAGTAATATTTCTGATATGAGCATGGTAAGAAGAATTAAAATTTGTATGAATACAGATCCAAAAATGTGGAAAGTCCAAGTCCCACTGGAGGACAATTTGGATATTTACCCTCTCTCTTGTCCTGAGCAGTGTTTCCCTCTGTGAGCCCAGCTCATCAATGATCTCCACACCGATCTGATCTGTCTCTGCTGCTATCTGGTGAGACCTTGCTATACTTTCGCCGGCACGTTGGAGGGACTGATGCCCCTGAAACAGCTTGGCCCGATTAGAAGATTCTAAGCGCTGAGAATGTATGCAAAATTTGACAGTGGGAAACATTCCATTGAAATGAACACCAAAATACAACAAAAAGAGTATGTTTTCATAAAATATAAATTTTTGTTTTATTTTATAAAATTAATCTGTTAAATGTTAACATCAACTTTTTTCAAAATAAAATGAACTGTTTTACCACCTCTAAAAATAAAGTGAACAGTTACACCACCTCTAAAATAAAGTGAACTGTTTTACCACCTCTAAAAGTAAAATGTCCACTACAAAAGATGAATGACAAAGAGACTTACTTACCTCTTCTCTGTCAAACCCAGTATTATCCAAGCCAGTTGATCCTGCGCCATGCCCACGTTTCTAAAAGTACACAAACAGAGTGAGCATGAAAGTTTGGGGGTAGAATGAGTTGATATTCTACCAATCTCTATATAAGAAACTGTGTCTCTCAGATAAATGGACAAATGAAAGAAACAACAAATTATAATACCCTGACTCTAAACACATAACTCTGTCTTCATTACTACAAAATAAAATTGTATTCATAGTAAAATCAACAATTCAAACCCAAATTTTTCCAAAGGGGTCACTAAAATTCTCAAGGCCAATTTCACAATCTTAACTCTTTACTTATACAAAGGATCCCTGGGTGCGCAGATTGTTCGCTATTTAGGAAGAGAAAAAAAAACAGGACACAAACCAACCTTTTTGGGGTATATTTTTAATTTTTGTTCGGTATCCTTTGACAAGTCATTGCCTAAATTCTTTTTCACCAAAACTCTTCCTATTACAGTCGAACCCACTTACCTCGAGCTCGGTTAGCTCGAACACCCCACTAACTTGACGTTTTTTATTAGAACCGCCAAATTCTCTCTTTGTCTAAGCATTTTTTCATCGGCTAATTCGATTTTTCTAAGTTGCCGAAACCTAATACCTCGAGCACAAAAGAGGGCCAAATTTGCAACTTAAAGTTGGTTAGCTCGATCCTCGTCGGTTCGCCTAGCAATGCATTTTTAGTTCAAAATAGTGTGGACATCTCGCTTTCTTCTAGACTTCCGGCTATTGTGTGATTCTACGAGATTTCAATAAAAATTACCGGATGTTATTATCTTCTTTCACTTTCGATCCATGTGTGAATTAGAGGTGCCCGTAAATCGGCGTTAGCGATCTTTAATCCGTCATTATTTCGCAGTGCATGTTATATTATTATTAAACTTAATTCATTTTCTGATGCATTGATCATTTTATTTTTTAAGATAAACGAATATCTTTAGAAATGAAAATAAAGGTTTGTATCGAGAATCGACGATGGTTTTTATATAATTAAATAATAAATTTTTATTTTTTTTTAAAGTTTGTTGTTGCTTTGTTACCAGTAAGATACGTGACTGTGACACTAACACGCGCGTGACGATGAAATCAAATCATTTTCTTAATATTCCAGTACATGTATATAATATTATTAATATAGACGTCATCACTTTTGGAATGATTTTTTAAAAAATTCGCTTAGATTTAGTTGCCGGCCGAGGTCTAACACACAGCCCACAGCGTGCTGTGATCAACGGTCAAGGCCACAATAGTTTTATTTATATTATTACAAGACTGAGGAAATTCAAGAGCATTCTGATAGTAACAGATATCCTGCACGTCAAAAGCATTAAACTTAAAATTACCATATTGATATGTTTTTTTGTTTTTTTTATTCGCTGATTCGATAGCATTGCAAACGCTAGCGGCTGTGACAACTAGGCGAGGCGTAAACTTTGACCTTTTAGCGCATGCGCAGACAATTATAAACTGGTAACTTATTTTTAATTAAATGGAATCGAAACATGACAGAGACGTAATCAAAGTCCTTTACTTGGCATATATATGTGTGTATATATATATATATATATATATATATATATATATATATAAATTCCCGATTAGTCGATTAGTCATAACTTTTCCTGACTTTCAAGGCCGAGAATTTTTTTTTAAGAATTCCTGCTTTTTCCCGTTTTCCTGAGTGGGAACCATGGTTATATTTAAATTTTAAAAGGTCCTTAAAAACTAACGGTCATTACAACCTTAGGAAAGAGTGAAGGAATATTAGGGTTCCGATACGATTCCGATTAATCGTCCCATCACTAATTAACGCTAACTAATTAATCATGTACATAAAGAAATTTCAAGCACATGTTAATATTTTGCCGCCATATTGGTTTTCGTTTTAACTCGATCATCGGTTGTCTCGACGCCATTTTTCATACCCCAACGCCGTCGACTTAACCGGTTTCGACTGTATTTACTATATTTCATTTTGAGAGAGTGCATTAAATTTATTATAATTTTTTTTTAAAAGGCATATTCTTAAGTCTTTGTGTACCTTCATTGCGTTGAAACAGTGATTAATCTGTTGCTAGCTCCTACAAGACAATTTTTGTTCACAATTTCTTACTAAAGGTGCATGATCTCAATTTTTCTCTCTATATAAATTATAAATGCTGAAATTATTATTGACCAACTTTTAATTTTTTTGTTTACCCAGTTAAGAAATTAACTCTATAATAAAGGGAGACTAACAAATGTCATGTAATAACAGATTAATTCCAAATGTGGCTTATTTTTAGTAAACATACCAGATTCCTTGCAAACTGATCCAAGTCATTTCTGTAATGTCTTAGTCTTCCAAGAAGCTGAGTCCTATAGTTCATAGGTGCCAGTTTGGCTTCACTCTCAAGTTCTTGAACCTGGGGAAAATATTTCACAAAATTCAGACCTACTTTGAAATCCAAATGATGCCCAAGACATTATATAAACATTTTTTTTTGTTTGGTTTCCCCATTACTAAGGCCATTTATTTGCTTTGTCCTTTATTAATTTTGTTGGAGGCTAAAGAGAAGCCATTTTGTGAGATATTCACTGTTAGTTGTATGCTTGTGTGAGTCTGATTTGTGCTTACAAAAATACATTTACAAATACAAAAGGGGGTCTTAAAAATTGAGGCAAATAAAAGAAACTAAGATGAAAGCTGTTGCCTGTTTGAAATACTATTACAGTATAGTTATAGTTAAGAAAACTCTTATATCTACATCTAAAGATATAAGTTTGAGATAATATTATATGTTAAGAAAGATCTTACATCTAAAGATGAGACCACGCAATGTGTTTGATCTGGCTAAAGTCTAAAACCAAATGTTTGTATGATTTTAAAAGTCAGCTTTTATCCAAGAAGCAGATGTGGTTACAACACTATCACCTCATCAAAAAGAATGATGTCAAAACTCTTCTTAGTTTAGTAGTAAGAAAAAAAAGATGATAATTTGCGAGAAACCCACCACGATTTACTGAAAGTCATCCTCAATGTTCCCTTTAAGCCATGAGGCTGCGCAGATATCTGACAGATCCTGCGCAGTATTTGGAATTACCGCACAGTAAATTTAGTAAATTATAATTGCACGAAAAATGGATGTTGTGCAACTTTTCATACAAGTTTTTTTTTGCACACAGACAAACAAACCTTAGAGGGAACATTGGTCATGCATTGAGCAGAGTTCAAATACAAGAGTTTTAAGTCAGTGGGTGTTGTTAAAGAACATTGATAAAAGCACTGGTATCCATTGGTGCATTTTTATGCCCATAGCATCTGCCAGGAATGGATAATTTCAGTTTCTGATACTTTTAATTTATAATAAATAGAACAGGGGGCTGTTAAAAAGTAAGTAGCTGAGTCTGCCACTTGAATGATTAGTTTTAACATATAAATAACCGACATGTTTATCTTTAATATATCATTGTAGAAAATAACTATTCTATTAATTGTAAGCACAGAATAAAAAGCAAATGTTCACTTACAATAATGTTAGCATCTTCCAGTTTTCTCTCGACTCTCCTCAGAAAACTTTTACGCTCCTCTGATAAAAATTCATTCAATTAATTTTAATAGACAATTTTTGGTAGTAAGTGTAACTTTTGCACAATATCACAGCCCTTGCATTGCATAAACTCATTAATATTATAATTTATTCTCCAGCCAACACCACAAAAAATTTTGCTACATATGTTTTGATGATTATGATGATTTCTGAATTTGCACTCTCTGATCTTCAAGATTTACTTTCAAGAAAAATGTCTTAGAATATTTCCTAAACATTTTGGCTAAAGTGAAGTGAACAATTCGGATGATGTTTACATTGGTGTTATGACAGAGTGATTTCCCTTAGGATTATATAATAATTAAGTGATCTAAGTTAAATTGTTTTTGTGGATAAATTTATCTAAGGGTTCAGATTTAGGTTTAGGGGTAAGTTTAGTTGTTTCTTCATAGTTTAAGGGTTAAGTTTACTTATTTGTTTTATATATTAAAATAAGGACAATTAAGATGCCGTCCCAAAAAACCATATGTCATATGTGGAACAAAATGCTCTCTTTGCAATTACCCATGTTCCTTTGTCGTTACATTTTCACAAAGACAGAGTTTTTTAGTTTTTGGAATAGCTTCAACAAAAAAACTCCATGCCCCAGACTATTGAGGGCCAGATTATTGCAAATTAAATGCAGCAATTCATCTTCTTACTTCTTCCTGGATTGAGCTTAGACAACAGCGGTGTCCTATACCCCACACCCTGCAGTACTGTTGTGAACTGTTACTGGGTAACACTCAGTTACTAACTCAACTATTGTATCGGTATGCTTAAGTAAAAGTTATGTGCCATATGAAGTATGAGTATTGAGTATAGTATTAGGCATAGGTCATAGGCAAAGGCCTAACAGAAGTAACTTATTTCTTAAAATAGTCGGCCTAATAATTAGAAATAGTAGTAATCCTGCAGTTTCTACACTGCACTGACTACACGCATATTATTTCACAGCGAAATTTAATTTTCTCGTGAGTGTATTTAAGTAGTATAATCTTAATAGTAGCTAAGTATTTTAAATTTACTAAGTAATTAGTTTAACTAATTGCTAAGTCAAAGTCTAAGTAAGTAGTAAGTACTCTTTACTCTAGATTAAAATTAGTAATTATATTAAATTATAATAATTAAAAAATAATATACTGATATTTTCAGTGATAATTAATAATTAAATTAATTACACTAAATGACTAAATTAACTAAATACTATTACTAAATTATAATAAATACTAGATAATTATATTCAATATTATGGCTATATTATTACTATATTTAATATTATAAAATTATATATACTATAATTATTACTATATAATATATACTGTATATACACTATACTATATAATACTATATAAATTATACGTATTTATAAGACTATACTATATACTTAATACTATGAATATACTATAGACTATATACTCAATTTGACACAAGCAAAAGAATAAACATCATGTCATTTCGTGTTTTTACCTCCACTTGAATGTGACAAAGTTTGAACTTGAGTTTTTAACTCATCAAGAATAGTATTTAGATCCTCTTCTAGCGACTCAAACTTTTCGGACGACATTTTGTTTATAGTCGTGATCATGTGACTCTTCAGTGGCGTGAATAAAATGTTTATATTTGTATTTTAAAATACTAGCCCTTGTGCCCGGCTTTGAGTATGAACAAAATAGGGAAAAGATTTCAAATTTAAAAAAAATAAATAAAAAGACCATTAAAATAAATTTTGAAATTGAAATGAATGCTTGGTTTCTCAACAGGATCCCATTCATGAAGGCACCACAATTTGGATCCCAAACACTATACATCTACTATATGAAGTATATGGGATACCGATTCTGGGATTTCTCTATTGTATTAGTGGAATTGTATTTCAAGTGGAGTACCATTCCCTAGTAATATCCCATTCCTCAATGGGTTCATTTTCCCACAGATTATAAAGATAATGTTAGCAATCCAATGTATAATTCTTTCAATCCACAATGAGGTGTTATAAACGCTTAGGGGACGTCCATAAATGACGCCACACGATTTTAGCCGATTCCCCCCTCCCCTCCCTCGTCAGAAAAATGTTAGACCCCCTTCAAATATGACATAATAAATATTTGACGCCCCCCCTCCATAAAAGCCGCATTTCCTATGTTTCAAATCACTTAATTGTCATTTAAGTATGTATTTAGTGTAAGGTTGCACTGTCTTTGACATCGTAACATGCGCGAAGCGATTTAAAACGTCATTAAATACATTGTAAGCAATCAAATATTTAAGTGGAACTTTTATTTAAAGTTGCGCTTTTTGATGTGACATGACAGTTCTTAATGGTGCCTCCCAGGAGTCATGGTCAATGTCGAAGGCGTTAAATGTGGCATTAAGTGGTCGTCAAACACCCCTACCCCTCTTTACAAATGTGTGACCCCCTCCCCCCTAGGTGCGTGGCGTCATTAATGGACGGAACTTTACTTTTTACAAGTCCTTAATTACTATTTTGCATATAGCTTACGTACCTTAAGTGAATTAAAGTGAAAGTGGAACATTTCCAGAAATGTAGAAAATTCTAGGCTAGATTCATTTCAAACCATCCCATACAAATTTCCACACATTATTTTTCAATTCAAAAGTACTTGTGACAGATAACTCCTTTTCGCAATCTTTATTGAAATATGAAAAATTCTTCTTCAAAATGTGGTAACTAACAATCATATATTTTATTTAAATTGTTTGGCGCATGTAAGCACAGTTTTACCATTGCAGGGAAATATTTTAAGTGTAGGCACAGTCATTAATAAATTTAGAGTCATAATTAAATCCGTAATAGTTCATTCGTTTCCACTAATGAATCAAGAGTGATGAAAGGGGGGGGGGCTCATTGTGGGAATCCATTTTTGAAAGCTTATTGTTTGTGATCTTTATGTCAAAGGCTATTCTATACTATGCCAGGATGCTGATTATGACATGACTGATACCAAATTAATGGCCATTCATTTATTAAATCCTTTATATTAACTCGTGATGTCTGTTTGAGCCCTTGCTTGCTTGTCGCCAAAACTTAGGATCGAGTTTTAACCACTTCCTCGTAAGCTTGCGAGCTGAAATTTTGCAGGCAGTTTCGTGCCGATGATAAAAACGATGTATCAAAATATCAGATTGTTCGCATGTACTGTAATTAAATTATTGAATTTTTATATTATTTATTTATTTCTATGTATCATAGGGGGACGCGGTGGTCGAGTGGCAGCGCGCTTGACTGGCGTACCGATGGTCACAGGTTCGAATCCATGTGTAGGCAAGGATTTGTTCCCGGGGCCTAGGGCGTCCCTGAGTCACCCAGCTCCGAATGGGTACCTAACACTAGTTAGGCGGCCGGGCAATGCGTGGAACCCACAAAGCCGTGGCCTGTGAACGCTGCTTCACTTGCCAACAGATCATCCGTCATGGTCTGTGGACGCAATTATCATCTGCAAAGAAGGAGCGTCTGTATAGATAAGATGAGATGTATCATGTTATTTTTTGAGATAGAGTGTCGCGGTGTGTATTATATTGAACAACCTTTCTGTCGCGCAAAAAGGTGCGTATTTTATTGACACTTTATATAAACATATTCCTGATCGGTGTGAATTATATTAAGCATGTTTTACGACACAACTACAATTTTGTATTTTTGGATGGTCTTGCGCTGCGTATTATAAAATGAACATTCTTTTGGTTATGTCTCGTTCATAAAGGATTTATAGTAAAAAACTTGGGTTTTTTATTTTTCCCTATTGCCTCTGCTATTCAGAGTAGAGCAACACAGGTTATTATTACCGCGGGACGCGGTGGTCGAGTGGCAGCGCACTGGACTGTCGTACCGATGGTAACGGGTTCGAATCCGTGTGAAGGCACAAGGGTTTGTTCCCGGGGCCTAGGGCGTCCCTGAGTCACCCCGCTCCGAATGGGTACCTAACTACTAGTAGTTAGGCGGCTGGGTAATGCGTGGAACCCACAAAGCCGTGGTCTGTGAATGCTGCATCACTTGCCAACAGATCATCTGTCAATGGTCGCAACTATCTTCTGCATAGAAGGAGCGTCTGTATAGATAAGATTACTATTAACTTTTACTCTTCAACTTCAAGCCCTTTGTATGGTAACTCTTTACTGTTGTTCAAAGATTTTGTGAATTTACTTATCTCTTTTCCAGTTTTCTTTTTGGGTCTCCGTTCTTTTAATCCCCAAATCTTCATCTTCATAAGTAAAATATTTGGCATGAGTTTTTTGTATACTATGACTATTACCCGTACAACTTCATCTTCTCTTCATAAGTTTTCGTTCCACTTGATTTAAACTATCATATCCCTTAATGTTGTGTTAGGAATTTAGTGGAGATTTTCAATCTCTCTTTGTTTAAGTCCAGCTTTCTGAATCATATAACATTATAAAAGACAATTTTTGAGTTAAATATTATCTTTATGTCTTCTTTTTAGAAGTTCTAAATATTTTAAAGTAAGTTAAACTCCTATACGGACACATAACTCCTATGGGACACACAAAAACTCCAATACAAGAGTACAGTCCCTTTCAAACTAAGCCATCCACACAAAAAACATTTTAAAAATTTATTTTTTAAAAAAAAGAAAGAAAATAAAAAGCCATTCACATAAAAACACAGCACTCCTACAAAAATGGATCCATTTATAAATTCAACAATGATCTTTTTATAAGATCAAAACTGAGTCATGTATTACATAAAGATAGAACTTTGGTTTTTGTCAACAAATTTATTTCCATGTTCATATAAACAAAGATATTTTATTTCATAAAGGCGTTAGCATCAACTTTTACACTTCAACATAACATCATAAATTATGGAAGTTGGTTATCAAACATCAACGTTTGAATCCGATCCACGTCCATTAAGTTTGATCATTTTGTCCTCATTTTTTGTCTTGCTCTTCTCTGTCCTAGTGTGCCACACCAAAACCTAAGAATAATTTTTTTAAAAATTAATAATGATTGTAAATCATATTCACTAAAGTTACAGCTTAAATTTCAATTTAGAGTCCCCAATTTAACAGCAACAGAGAACCATTAAAAAAATAATTGAATATTGATTTTTGCCTACATGTTTGTTGTTTTCTGTGTTTACTGATTCAAGCTTACCCTTACTTATCCCCCCCAAAAAAATAATGTGAGACCCAATAGAAATTTTATTTTAATCTTATCTGCTGATAGGTCAAACACCAGAATTTTATAAAAAACGCACTTCGGAATGAAATAAGCATCTTTTCATGAAAGAATTTTAAAAATGGAACGTAATTTCTGTAGTGTTGTAAAATAAATAATTCAACATGGTTAATAAATGTTGGTATAAAGTATCATTTAAAGATTTCTACAGAAACGCTGAAACTTAAAAATCACTCCAAGGGACACAATGTCCGTCAAATACCTGACCTAATTATACGTTGCTCTAAAAGATAAATTTTTAAAAAAATAACAAAAAAGAAAACTATAAATATACAGTCTTATCTATACAGATGCTCCTTCAATGGCGTCCACAGATCATGCTAGTCTATTGTCAAGTGATGGAGCGTCACAGGGCATGGCTATGAGGGTTCCAGCCGCCTTTGTTTCCCTAATCTAACTGGCGTCAGGTACCCATTCGGAGCTGGGTGGACTCAGCGACACCCTTGACCCCGGGAACAAATCCTAGCCTTCACGGAGATTGCCAGCCGAGCACGCATGTCAGGATTCAATCCAGTGATCTGTCAGTGCATAGCTCACCTCAGAACACATGTTAGCTCTGGGCTCCAAATCATCCAACTCTATGCTCATGCCAGTCAGGAATGTGGACTCCTGTAAACCTCTCTGGACAGAGTTTGAAAATGCTGCTTTAGGATATTGGTGGATTAGGTTGAGGTTAACAGCAAAACCTGCCATGTCCATAGGAAATGGACGGTTGGGTTTCCAGTATGTAAACCAGCTAACAACCTGTGAATTGTAGTCAAAATCATTTACTTCTAAAAGTGTTTCAGATGTTAGAATTGGCAGGAAATCATAAATAAATACATATACAGTCGAACCCACTTACCTCGAGCTCCGTTAGCTCGACCACCCCACTAACTCGAAGTTTTTTATTGGAACCGCCAAATTCTCTCTTTGTCTTAGCATTTTTTCATCGGCTAATTTGATTTTTCTAAGTCGCCAAAACCTTATACCCCGAGCACAAAAGAGGGCCAAATTTGCAACTTAACGTTGCTTAGCTAGATCCTCGTCGGTTGGCCTAGCAATGCACTCTGGCATTTTTAGTTCAAAACCGTGTTGACATCTCGCTTTCTTCGAGACTTCCGGCTATTGTGTGATTCTACGAGATTTCAATAAAAATTACCGGATGTTTTGCGCGTGTGAATTATTAGTTCGACGTGTATCCATGGAGTATGTATTCACCCGAGGTACTGGACAATCGCGTTAGAGGTCGTTAATCGTCATTATTTCGCAGTGCATGTTATATTATTATTAAACTTAATTCATTTTCTGATGTATTAATCATTTTATTTTTTAAGATAAACGAATATCTTTAGAAATGAAAATAAAGGTTTGTATCGAGAATCGATGGTGGTTTTTATTTAATCAAATAAAAAAATTATTATTCTTTTGCAAAGTTTGTTGTTGCTTTGTTACCAGTAAGATACGTGACTGTGACTAACACGCGCGTCAGGATGAAATAAAAAAAAATCATTTCTGATAAGGAATGATTTTAAAAAAAATTTGCTTAGACTTAGTCTTAGTTGCCAGCTGAGGTCAACACACAGCCCACAGCGTGCTGTGATCAACGGTCAAGGCCACAATAGTTTTATTTATATTACAAGTTTGATTGATTGAGGAAATTCGAGAGCGTTCTGATAGAAACAGATATCCTGCAATTCAAAAGCATTAAACTTAAAATTACCATATTGATTTGTTTATTTGTATTTTAAACTCGCTGATACGACGGCAAACGCGAGCGGCTGTGACGAGGCGAGGCGAAAACTTTGACATTTTAACGCATGCGCAGAAAATTATAAACAGGTAACTTTTTTTTTATTAAATGGAATCGAAACATACCACAGAGACGTAATCAAAGTCCTTTACTTCGGAATAAATATATATATAAAAATAATAATATATCTATATATATAATTCTCTTCATGGGACCATGCCAGGCAAGTAAGCAGCAAAAATATGTGCAACCGAGCATGACCAATGACCCTCGCTCGGGTCAACTAAACACAGTTAACGGTTGGCAAGCGAAGGTAGTGGAGGGGTGGGGCATGTCTTGAGACAGCAATGTTTTTTACATTCACTTTCGAAGTTCCTGCACAGTGTGTATGTATTTCATAGTATATTGGTTATTACATCCGCCTAACATGCGGAAGGTCTTAGGTTCAAGCCCAAGTGGCAACATATGTTTTTTTTAATTTTTAAAAATGTCAATGCCTATTCTTTTCCCCCCTTTCTTAGCAAACATAAAAACCGCTTCGCATGTCACGGAAAAAAGCTTTGTTCAATGTTATATCAATTCCTTCACCAGGTACCTGTCTGTTTCTATTGGTCGCATATTTCGTTCATGGACGAAGTTGTTGCTCTCCAACTTGGCTTCATGGCTGTAATATTTGTTTATATATTGTGGCGATGTCCTAAATACTTACCAGAAATGCTTCGGTGGTCCCCCATCGTTCACCCGCGTTGTTCCCATTTGTTCGTGCTACTGTTTGTGTCCGTTCTCCCCCTCCCTTTTTTTCTTGCACTATCTATGAGCAAGTCTGCGGCGTATGCTACGCCGCGGGGCGTCTAGTATATATAAAAACTCCCGATTAGTCATAACTTTTCCCGACTTTCAAGGCCGAGAATTTTTTTCAGAATTCCCGACTTTTTCCCGAGTGGGAGCCATGATTATATTTAAATTTTAAACGGTCCTTAAAAACGAACGGTCATTACAACCTTAGGAAAGAGTGAAGAAATATTAGGGTTCCGATACGATTCCGATTAATCGTCCCATCACTAATTAACGCTAACTAATTAATCACGTACATAAAGAAATTTCAAGCACATGTTAATATTTTGCCGCCATATTGGTTTTTGTTTTAACTCGATCATCGGTTATGTCGACGCCATTTTTCATACCCCAACGCCGTCGACTTAACCGGTTTCGACTGTATATATTTTTTATTATTCAAAACAATAAGTAATACCTTTAAAGCTGATTTCAATTATAATTACAACTATAAAAGAAAGAACTTGTTAAAAAATACAAAGAGATAAGGATTGGCTTGGGTATTCCTTTTTTTCTGTAATTTTTTTGTAGTTGAACTTTGAAACTTTAAATTATTTGATTCATCTCTCAAATACTTGGTAAATGCTTTGCAGGTTTATATTTTTATATTCATATTTCTACCAGTACCTGCATTTTATAAAATGTTACACTTAACTTTAATTATGAATGGAAGTTATTTCAAACCAATAGCACACTATTGATGAAAGCAGTGCTTCTGATTTTCAAAAAGTGAAAAAATATGCCAGCTTATTCAAAGCCATATCTACCTTGCCATCTTTGACCACAGGACTCTCATATCTTAGATAGCCTACCAAGCCGACTGGCCATACAGAAACTTTCTTTGTAAAGCGCATCTGTAATGAAAAATAATGCATGAAAATATCCTATATAAAGATAAGAAGACATTGGAAAGTTGAAAGGTAAATAAAACAATAATTTTATAAAGATTTTTTTAGGGTATTTTCAGCATAAAGAATATTGTTCTTTTGAATAAGATAGCATCTTTAATATAATCCATCTAACCTATTTTAATTTTCTTGGATACAGCACTTCAACTGAATAGTCAGTGGAGTCTCTTCATAACTGGATATTTTTTTGCAGACTTTCAGTCCATTTGGTTGATACAAAATATTCAAAACCACTTATCTATGTAAATAACTAAAACAATTATCTGGCATTCTCGTCTATCCATTAGTTTGTATGTGTTCTTGTCATTGAATATTCACCCACTTCAATTAGCTTGAATTTTTGTACAATTGCATATCTATGAGGATTTTAGGAAAAACTAATTAAACTATTTACCGTATATTCCGGCGTATTGGACGACTTTTTAACCCCTAAAAATCTTCTTAAAAGTACGGGTTGACTTATACACCGGATATCATCTCATCGTATTTGTAACTGTTCATACAGTACAGCACCAGTACCGTAATACTGTACAGTATACAAATAGCGAACAGTCAAGACCCCATCATGTCTCTACCACCAAAAAGAAAGAAATATGAAGCCAGTTTCAAACCTAAAGTGTGTTGGAAGAGTGGTGGTCTTATACGGTGAAAATAGCTTAAAACCTATATTTTAACAGGAAAAGTAGGGGGTCATCTTATACGCCCAGTCATCTTATACGCCGGAATATACGGTAATTTAAAAAGATGAAATTGGATTTCAACCGCTTCCTTTTCGATGGAGTTCACAATTAGAGTTATTGAGAAGCCTTGCAGCATTCGCCACTAAAAAAATTGCCTACTATTACAGAAATGATTAGGGCCTTAGAAGTTAAGCGGGCGCCTATGAGGTTTTACATATGCAGTTCACTCATTCTCTCACTTATAGATCTCTCTTTGGCCTTCTAAATTATATATCTTTAATTTTTATACCAAACACCCGCCCAACATTTTTAGTCATATTAAATCAAAGTACTTAAACGTATAAGTTTTAAATTATTTTCTTCTTTTTAGCCCACTTATAAAAAACATGGTTTTTAAAAATCCTTTTTTACCTTTATTTATTTATTTTTTAAACCAAGATTACTAAAGTAAATTTTTTTTTACTGGGAAACAAACCTCTTGAAAGAGCTTTAGGCTGTACGTATTGTCATCATCAGCAAAGTACACAACACCAGGATGCTGATCGGGTGAGGTATGGCTTCTCAGCCATTCCAAGCCAGCATTGCGTTGTAAGACACCCCTGGGTTTAAGCCAGTTGGGATCTTCAGATGCCAGTTTGAACTCAGCTGGTGTTATAACATTCAAGTGAGTGTAATTAAGACCAGTCTGATGGAGAAAATTATGGACCAACTGTGTTTTTTCTTCAGAGTCTTCAATAACAATCCAATGAATATTTCTAACCAGCATCAGAGTGTGGCTCAGACGTGTGAGTTCAGCCTTTTGTTCAAGTCTGGTGTAGGTCGGGGTTATGAGGTAGATTACCGGCAGGCCTTTGATCCAGCTCAACGATCTACCAGGTATTGAGGCCAGCTGTGACTCTGCTGCCGTTAGTTTGCTTCGAAGTATCAGCTGGTCATTTTTAAATTCTTGGAGCTGATTTTCATATTTATAAAGAAGTTTTTTTGTGGCGTCAAACTCCTCAATGTCACATTCTCGCCCTGAAATATAATAAAGTCATGATGAAATCATAATAGGAGCATAGAACTTTTTAAAGTGACTTTATTTTTTTCATGCATTATCGTAATTAGTATGGATGTGTGCAACAGTCTTTAGTAGTGTCAAAATTAGAGAGGTTAACTATCTATAACTCAAAATCTATAATATTGAAGAGGTGGACTACCAGTCTACCAAAAGTTTCAATTTCTAGTTCATTTTTAAAGTACACTAATTATCTTGTTCAAGATTTAAAAGGTTCAATATAGGCGCAGTTTTGATTATTTTCTGGTAAAAATTTCATGAACATACATGAATCAATTATTGAATAGTTTACTGTGCATATTTTGGATTCAACAAGTACTTGTTAACGGTTATAAAACTTTGAATTTGAGTAATAAATCAATTTTTAACTATGTGTATTATACATAAATAAGATTAAGAGATTTAGAAAATAAATATATTATGTATATATATTTTTAGACCTGTAGAGGTCTCCCTCTATTGGTCTTTAAAATTCTAACTGTTTTTTAACAATAACAAATAAAACTTACATGTGTCACTGATTATAACCACCAACAAGAAAGCAAATATCACGAGAAAAATGCAGATGAATTTTGAAAGTGGACAGCAAAGTCGCCTGAATAAGATTCTGAGTGACAGCCTCATGGTCCAAATAATTATTAAGAGAGTTCTTTCCCTCTGTAAGGCAGTTGTGCATGTCTGAATGATCAACTCCAGTACTGATGTTTATATTGATAAGTATGTCCTCACAGAACAACACATCTTGCACCCAAGCAGCAGGCTAAATGACAAAGTACGTGAAAATGATTAATATTTTTCATAAATTTAACAATTAAGTTTGTAGTGTAGCGCATAAAAAATTAGGTTAGTGACATTATAGCAACTAAAAATTATTTTAATGTGACTAGATGAACACTATTAATCAAACATTTAAATTTGAATTAAAAAAATTATAAAGTAAAAAGAAATAGCTTATTTTTTAAAACAAGGATTAAGAAGATTTATGGCATGGAATGCATTAACTCCATCATAGCCTGACTTTTATCATTAGAAATACATGTATAGTGTAATAAAATAATCAAATTTAATTCAGTGAAACGAGTTGTTTTTTTTAAACTTACACCATTGAAATACGGATATGTTAATGTTGACCTAATAAAAAAAACTAGATACAAATCGCAGCATATCATATGCCACACACTTGCTCATGGATAGTGAAAAGAAAGGGGGTAAGAATGCGAGTGAACGTCGGTGAACCACTGAAGCATTGTTGGTCGTGTGATATTCTCACTGCGGTAATCTACCTGTCCACCACCCTTCAACACCCTAGCTTGCCAACTATAAACTGTGATTGGCCGACACTAGAGAGGGTCAGCCATGTTTGCAAAAATGGGGAAAAGAACGGGCACAAACACACATTTTTAAAAATTAAAATTTAATATTTTTGCTGGGGCATGAACCAAGGACCTTCCATGTGTAAGGCCCATATTTTAAATTTCTGACATGACATAGTCTTCATCAGTCATCATAAGTTAATCCAATCGCTACTAATGCAACCGAATGCGACCTGCCCCCCCCCCTGCTACTAATGCACCCAAATGCAACACGCATACATCACACGGCCTCGCGAGAAGCATTGTTACTGTGTGAATAGCTCTCGGCTTTTTAAAAAGTTGAAACATCGCTGATTTCGTTTTTTTTAAAAAGGATTCTTATGTCATTTATGGTTCAAAGGCTGTGTGGCTTAGAATTCGGACACCATGTGGTGAAATTTGAACGTGTGGTTTCGGAATATTCTTATACAATGGCCTTTCATTTTCTTGACTCTTTCATTGCTGCTTCAACGTCTAATTATGCAGCAGTTAATAATTAAAACAAAGAGGAATCAGATGCTGAAATTGACCAAAATGCAATAGACTTTGATAGTGATACTGATAATAAATAACTCTGATCAGAGTGACACTAACGAGAGTGATGAAGGAGACACTGTCATTGAATCTTGGTCAGACAATTTGATTAGTGTTACAGACAAGCTAGAAAATTTTAATGAAATTATAGGGGAAATCATTTTTTCTCCCTATTGACAGCAGTCTCATAAACTACTGTATATACTCGTTCTATAGCAGCAGTCTCATAAACTACTGCATATACTCGTTCTATAGCATGTTCGTTCATAAGCCGATCACCTCACTTTTGGAAGAGAAAAGTACTAAAAATGTATAACCCATTCGCAAGCCGACCCCCCGAAAATTATAGGACACCTTAAACAAAATGGTGCACATTTTTTTTTAAAACTACAAACTAAATCAGTCATTATGATTGTTTGCTTTGTACTGCCTATATTTGCCTTTGAACTCTTTATTAGGCAAGAGTTACCTGTAATTTTTTTTAAAAAAATTCTTCGGTAAACAGTGGCGAAAGCGTGTACATTAAAATTCGTGCTGAAAACAAAATTTGTAAAACAATTTATTAAAACATTCATAAAAATAAATAAAATGATTAAATAAGGTAAGTGCAGATGTGTAATAATATAATATAGCTTCTGGTAGAGAAGTCGAATATTGTAGAATGTAGACAAGGACCTTGATCTATAATAACAACACCGATATTCAATATACATTCAGAAATCACCTATGACCCGCTCATAAGCAGACGCCCCCAACTATTTCCCCTAGATTTTGTCCAATAAAGGTCGGCTTGCGAGCGAGTATATACGGTACTTCAAGGTTATCATGAACTCTGCCATGATAGAGTTGTTAATTGCTGAAACAAACAGACATGCTGGACTGCAGCAAACAGTAAGAAAGACACCCAGTTGAAGGAGGCTACTAATACTAATGAGGACATATATAAATTCCTCTACATCAACATCATGATTAGACTCAAGCCCAATTACAAAATTGTATTGGTCAGTGGATAAGATGTTTCTCAAAGTTTCATGAGATAATAAAACAATAAAAGGTGGCAGACAACGGAGGTAGACGCCCAAAAACAGTGATGTAAATTTTCAAAAAATACTTTTGCAGATTTACATAAAATATATTTGTGAATTAAAGTGCATTTTTAAAAAGCTGATCCAATTTTCTGTTTTTGGTGCATGTTTTGTTATTTTAAATTTTCATTTAGGTGTATAAAAATATTTTTATTTAACATGGGCATGACATGGGGGTGTTTTTTGAGAGTAATCTCCCATTGCTTCGTATTTCAGGGGGTGTTTTGGATTTTGTGCTTAGTAGCCATTGGGTTAAACTGATAACTTTAGGTGTCTTCTTGTACATAACTTGTACTTGTTACTTATTTAAACTTATTAAATTACTAAATAACTACTCAGTAGTCTATAGAATACAGTTGTTAGATCATTGAATATGAATTATAATTTAAAAAATGTATGTACCCGCTGAAATTCCATTAAGTATTAATAAAGGGAGCGGCCACAGGTTGGTGTCATATTGAAAGGGATACATTCAATTCAAGTAAGTTCTTTAAGTATTAAGTGTAAGTCAGTCAAGCGACTAGATTCTGCTCTAACACAGTGATTTATCCTTTATTAATCAATTGTTAAACTTATTATCTAAGTTTCTAGAAGCGGCTCTCATTCATAAGTTCGCTGAAAAGCTTGTTAGTAAGGGAAGTAAGCAGTGTGTTGTTACAACTTACAAAATTAAAATTTAAGACTAAAAATTAAACGATAAAATGCTTTCCGGTGACAACTAAAATAGTATAATTATTTAATCGCGTTTTTCTGTATACACCGTTATAATTTTCATTACCTATAGCCGTCGGACTGTTGGCGTTGGGAAAACTTAGCTTTTTTTAAAGTTACATAAGATATCAACAAATTGTTCGACAATGTGTAAACCATACCAAAAAAAAATTTTTTAAGAAGAGTAATGCTGAGAGGTCTAGATTCAGGTAAAGCAAAAAATGTGCAAGGCAAAAGTTATAAGCAGAGAAAATCTTGAGGGACTCAAAATTATGTATTTTTTGCTGTAAAATAATGATATTTAGCCGGATTTTTGTTCTCATTTTTTATATTGCATTGGGTTTTTAACTACCATATGTCGATTCCTGGAAACAGGCCAGCATGGTCTGTACATTGTAAATGTAATGTTAATCGTAGGGCGCAATAATCGTTTGTTTAGAAGGAGAGTCTGTAATTTACTGTAACGTTAAAAATAAAATAAGAAATTTAAAAAAACACATGTTTTTGACTATAAATCCTTTATATTCGAGACATAACTAAAAGAATGTTCATTATGATACGCAGCGCAAGACAATCCAAAAATACAAAACGTTAGTTATGTCTCGTAAACATGTTTAATATATTATAATGCGCACCGATCGGGAATATATTTTTAAAAAGTATCGTCAATATAATACGCACCCTATTGCGCGACAGGAAAGGTTGTTTAATATAATACGCATCGCGACACTCTAGCACTAAAATTAACATGCTACATAGAGATAAATAGATATAATCTAAAAATTAATTAATCTAATTACGGTATATTTGATCGATCTGAAATTTTGATAGATCATTTTTATCATCGGCACGAGTCTGCCTGCAAAATTTGAGCTCGCTAGCTTAAGAGGAAGTGGGTTAAAAATCGATCAAAAGTTTTTTCGGCAAGCAAGGGATCAATCAACCAGACGCCACGAGTTAATAATACTAATAATAGCCTAAACAAGATAAAAAAATAAACAGTGTGACGATGGGTGGAGGTAGAACTACCTCACGACGTTGTGTATTACTCTACGAGGCACTAGCGTATTAATGGTGGTTAATATTAAATAATATGAAACAGTTAATGGAGGCACGGTGGTCGAGTGGCCAGCGCGCTTGGCTGGCGTACCGAAGGTCACGGGCTCGTATCTCTGTATCACTAGTTCGTATCACTAGTTAGGGAAACAAAGGCGGCTGGGATTAGCGTGGTCCCTCATAGCCATAGTCTACCAGAACGTAGTATGCAATAATTTACAGTTTAGAAGGAGCGTCTGTAATAGATTTAAGACAATAGACTGTGACGTAGCTTGGATTGGTGTCACCCGGTGAGGTTAATTGGTGTTATCACCCCAAACCATGGGCGTAGGGAAGGGCGGGCAAGGGGGGGCATTTGCCCCCCTACATTTGAGAAAAAAAAATTAATTTATTAAATGCATTAATAAATGTTGTATTTTAACTATTACAGCACTAATTTGTAAGTCTTATTAATTTCTAAGGCTTTTTTCAACCCTTATTTTATACTGAACTTGAATTTAATTGAAAATTGTACCTGTATGGCATTGCCAGTTAAAATATAAAAAAAAGTGGGATTTTTTTTGCCCCCCCCCCTGGAAAAATTCCTAGCGACGCCCATGCCCCAAACCCCGGCAATTGATATTAAAATGAGAATAAAATCACATTATTTGAAGGTAATTGAGTGATTTTAACAAATTCAAGTTATTGCTATTTTTACAACAAATTTAGCTAGTAAAATTCAACTTTTCTGATCTGAAAATCTATCAATTACTTGACATCATAGTATTTTTACCATATCACGTGCAATAATAGGACTAATAAGCCACCAGAGGACACGCGTGGCGGCCTAGCACTGGACTAATATGATGAGAGTGGTCATCGTCGACTACGACCAGGGCCGGCCTAAGGTAATTAAAGGCCCTAGGCAAAGTGAATTTGGTGGCCCTAAATGTAATAGAAAAATAGTAATAATAAATATGGAAAGATTATTGTGCGAGGCCCCCACTAATGATGAGACTAATCGGATGGCTGCCTAGTTTGCCTATGCCTAAAGCCGGCCCTGCTACGACAGGCGGACAACACACACACACATCTGAACGCCGCGGTGGATGGTAAATTGTTTTCGATTAAAAAGCTCCGGTCTTTTGACGTCATGGATCGTAAAGAATCGTTGAATCCTTAGCGATGGAGTTTGAGTGTATTCGAATAGATATTCCAGTGGCGTCACCAGGGGGTGCAGTGGGAGCGGGCCGCCCTGGGTGACACCAACCCTAGTGATGCCTCTGAGATATTCAGCATACATTTCGAAAATATAAATACTGACCAGTCTAAGACCTTTTCAAATTCAATTTCAGGTGCCTTAAAATAAAACCTTGATACAGTTTTAACAGCTCATTTTTTGGTAACTCATAAAAGAGACGTTTCTTGTACGGGACACCAATAAAACTTCTTCACCTTCTGTCAGGAAATAGCAGACGGCAGAACCTTGTCTTGAACAGCCCCAGACTTCTAATTGCCTTGATCGCTGTTAATGAGATCTAGAGTTGAGGATGCAAATAATATTTATACTTCACACTGTTAAGTGTTCGAATACTCTTTTATTCTTAAACTTGGTGTATCATCTATCTACCAACATTCCATATTGATCCAAGTATTAAAATGCCTTTTTGACAGCATATTCCACGCAGGATAAAAACACATTTCTTATTCCGTATGCAAGAGCAAACAAGTACAAATTATCGTTCTTACCGCCCGGAATTTGAGCATGAAATGGGTTGCCTGAAAAACCAGGAAACCCAACACTTTATCAACATTTAAAACTCTAATAAGAATGCAGGATTAGACACAAGCCATAGATAAGTGTAGTACGCAATAGTCTTCTGTTTAGA
Organism: Ampullaceana balthica; assembly: GCA_944989445.1. Lineage (NCBI taxonomy): Eukaryota > Metazoa > Mollusca > Gastropoda > Lymnaeidae > Ampullaceana > Ampullaceana balthica. The sequence continues at coordinate 218,246 of CALYLW010000407.1, forward strand.
AGGAGCGTCTGTAACAGATAAGATAAGATTGCAGCCGTTCAGCATGGTCCCCCAAGTGTGAATATGAAGCCTTTCATGTACATCAATTATGCGTACGATTATTTCAAATATAGCAGGGCGACTGCTTGTAAACCTTGAATGTCGTCTGCGAGTAGGCCCAGTCGTACAGAGGCTGCGTAACTAAGCCCTCATTTGGCTCACCTAGTCCATGTTGACGACGATAAAATGCTGAAGTTGGTGTTGTCCGTCATGCTGAACCCCCCCCCCTCCTAAGTAGTTGTGAAAAACTAAGCGCAGTAGAACAAATAGCAAAGTAGTAAAACTACAGTAGGCAATTAATTCTAACTTGGAAATACCACACAAAGATAAACTAATACAACCCTCAGATATAGACAAAGGAATAAAAACACTTTCCTTATCCCATATGCAATAACAAACACATACAAATTCTCGTTCTTCCCGTCCAGAATTCGGACGTGGAAAGGTTTGCCTGAGGAAACCAGGAAAATCAACATTTAGAACTCTAATAAAAATGCAAGATTAGACATAAACCATGGATAAGCGTAGAACGCAATAATCTTCTGTATAGAAGTAACGTCTGTAAGAGATAAGATAAAATTATGTGGAGCTGTGGAGTGTTTATTTCCCCAGGGGCCCGATCGAGAGCATTCCGATAGGCGCGTCCCTCCGATTAAGGGGCCGTTCATAAATGATGTCACGCGATTTTTTTACTCCTTTCCCCATCGCCGTTACAAAAACGTAGACCCCCCTCAATTTTGACGTCACAAAGCTTTGCGGGGGGGGGGCATAAAAGCCGTATTTTCTATTTGAAAATGAGCATTTTTCGAAAAACTTTAAGTATGTATTTAAATGTAGGTTGCACTCTAATATCGTAACACGTGGAAAGCCATTTAAAATGTCATTAAATAAAGTTTAAGTAATCAAATATTGAAAGTGTACATTTTATTTAAAGTTGCGCGTTTTGATGTGACGTCCCATTTATTAAACACCCCTTCCCCCTCGTCACAAATGTGTGACTCCCCTCCCCATAGGTGCGTGACGTCATTTATGGACGGCCCCAAACATATGAATGACGTCACAATCTGTTAAAAGCTGGATTTGCAAGTGAAAGTCGATCAAAATATAGAGAATATGTCTACCAATCGGTCTATGTCACGTTAAAGTGTCGCTTAATTGGTTGAACCGCATCCCTTTCACATGTCGGTGTATCTAAATCTTCATTTTTCTAATCTTAGAGTCTTAGTCAGTGTAAGTCTATTTTTTTTCCTTTTGTTTTTTGCTTCTTTAAAATAAAATATCTTATTCTTATGTTTTATTTCATGAAAATATGATTTAGAGAGATAATGACAGGGGAAAGAAACGTATCCTTTTACTGAAAATTAATGAATGAATTGTGGTTTCCAATACCTAGACTAGATTACAAAATAATTATATTATAATAAATATTGCACAATCACAGCCTAATTACCACCCCCAACTTTCAATCTTCATATAATTTTAAACTTTCAACCAGTAACCCCTCCCCCCGCATTACTGGGCTTCGGCTTAACTAATATTATGTACACAACGTATAAATTGAATTATGAGCTATTTATAAAAATGTAAATGACACAATGACATAAAATAGTTTAATGAGAAACAATTTAAGTTTCAGGGGTAAGAATACCGTATTTTAAACGTACTATTTATGTTAAATTGTTTGAGTGGTCAATAACAAAAAGTGGGTGTGAATGTCGTTAACTTGATTGTCGTAAACTGATAATCCCAGTCTGCGCATGCGCAAGTCCCTCAGCTGCTTCCGCTGAAATATAAATGCGGAAATTAGACCAATAATAATTAGTAAACACGACGCATTTTGAGATAGTCAGTCGCATACACAGCAAATTAACATGAGCTAGAACAATCTTCAAATCCAAATGCTATTATAAATAATTTAGGCTTATAAGAAAGACGGAGCCTCACTGTATTGATAGGTGACCCCGTGTAGTGGACAAGGTTATGTCCCTTGTATGATAAACATGGCACTTGCAGGATTTGAGAAAGTTTCTTAGATACTAATTTTGATATTGAAAAATTACTGATTATCCCTTCTATTTTGGCGATATGTTTCCTTCATATTCATCTGGAGATAACCCATCCCATCTCTCGCTGTGTCAGGACAATTCATCAAAATGGAAGGGGATATTTACATCAGCATTAAAAGGGGTGAGTGGCAACTGAAGTAACTGAGTAACTGTCTTACTACACACACACTGTTACTTTACTGAGACTGAGTGGTTAAGTGAAAGTGGTGGTTTGATTTTTAAATAAAATATATTAGATTTTACTTATGAAGGCACAGATTCTTATTTATTACTTATATATATTGAAAACAATGATTACAATGTGAAACAAATTAGTGAATGCTAAATTTCAAAAAATGTTAATAAGTAAATGAAAATGGGCCTAGGGTCAGGGTTAGTTTAAATTAAACAAAATGTTAACTGTTCTGAGAACAGTTATAATTTTAAGTAAATTAGATCCTATACTATATACTATATATCCTCATTTATTATAGGCCTAATAATAATATATATTAGTCATGTAATAATAAAAAAAAGTATAAAAACCATCAACTTATAGTTATACTTATGTATTTGTAAGTATTCTTTTAGTAGGTCTAGCTTATTATTCTCTTTTCATTAACCAATCATCAAGTCCAAGTCTTTACTTTATTTAGTAGGCCTATCCATTATCAAAAAGATAGATATAATGGACAAATTCATAACAATATGTTACTGTTAGAGTACCATTCTCCAGAGTATTATTTCCATTAGATGTAACCAGTGCTTTTTTCCCCACGTAACACATGGGTCAGCATTCCGGCACCTTTTTTCCACATACTTATTATTATTTTATTACTGCCTGGAATGCTTTTTCATGTTGTGTTCCGGTACCTTTTTTCACGGGTTCCGGTACTTTTTGTATAGAAAAAAGCACTGGATGTAACCAACTCTTGTCCCTTAGAGTCCTTAGACTGCCTTAGTTTGTTTAATCCTATGAATTTAGACCTAGATCATATTACACTATTTTTGGCATATTAATTAATCAAACATAAAAAAAGGTATAACATGACATATATCAATGTATGCACAGTCTGTTCTCTTCAACTTCAAGTCAGAAGCAAGGGCTAAGCCACTCAAATCATGCATTGAAGTCTAAATTAAATAGGCTGTCTTTGTTATAAATGCCCTTAGTCTGACAAGCTATGTTATATGTCATATGACTTAGCCTACCATATGCTAGAGTGATTTATATCCATTAAAAATAATAAATAATGTAGTGTTATATAAAATAGTAATTTTAAAATTTCTATATGAAAAGAAAATGTTTATTTCTGATTAACCAAAATAATGCAGTATATTGTAAGCTATTTTCAACTATTAGTAATATTAAAAAGGATATAAATTTACACCACACAATTTATCATGGGCATGTTGGCTGAGCAGCATGCACATTCAACTGTTGCACCATGGGTTTGAGCTTCTGTTAAGGCAGGGCCTTGTTCCCGTAGCTAAATGGTCTCACTGAGTCCACCCAGCTTTAACTAGTAGTTGAGATTATAAAATTTATCATAAATGTTATTATTATATAGTCTTTCACACCTGCATTACTTTTCTGATTTTTTCTAATGCATTTTAAAAATTAGCTATGCAACTATGTGCATTAGGTTTTTGATTACCCATTTATTATTTCAGTTTTAATTTTTATTCAACTTCAAGATTAAAGCTTGAATAGATCTTAAACAAATAAGTTAATTCTTGAATAGGTTCAAAAACAAGTACACCCTGGTCTTTCAACAAAAGAGGATGCCCTGGAATTCATAGAAAATCTCATGGTGCGTCTGCTAGTAACATTGTGTTCAGCACAACCACACTCTATAGAAGATGTTGATGAACGCATTACCAAAACTTTTCCTGACCCCATTGATAAATGGGCTATTCGTGATGCACAGAATGCTATTAAAGATGGTAAGAAGAACTCCACCATCGTTCTTCCTGTGGATAAAATACAACCTCTCCTCAAGGTAAATTTTTTCATGATCGTATTTGAAAGCAAATCAAGTTATTTTAAATAGAAATGGTTTGTAGATAAGTAGATTATTATTTTACACATTAAAACAGTTGTTCTTTGTTTTTAAAAATGTATATGAATATGAATAATATGTGTGTAACTTGAGAGCTTTGCCTAGCCATTGAAAATAGGAATGAATGAAAACAATATTGATGGCAATGCATGAACTTAAATCTATTAAAGATACTTGAAAAACATAGATTTAAGTAGTGCTTTTTAAACGAATTAACATTATTGCTACCCCCCCCCCTGCCACTTCCCCAAATCACATGATATGCAACCTCTGACATAATCATAGTCATTTTGAAAATGAAAGAAATCTTATCTTTCAAGATCAACAGTTATCTGTTTTATAAACTTTGTGTGTCTAGACCTTCCACTACTCAGACAAAGAAAAAAAAAGTATCGTGATAATTGTAGCCAAAGTTACTGTTATTTTTTTATTATTAAGTAATTTACAACAAACACAATGTAAAGTGCTACATGTTTATAAATAATGCCCCATTCTTTAAGTCATTAAAGATATTTCTTAATAATTTAAAAGTCACATCAATTTGATCAATAAGATGTCCTGCTCCTTTCTGCATTTGCAACCATATGTTTCATTTGCTTTGGAGGGTCGAGTCTTCGACTCTCATGACCCGGCAACAGTTTAAATGACTACACTAATGCAGCTAACAATTATTATTACCAACACAGATAAATCTAAATAAAATAACTTGTGTACTAAGATGAAAGTTTTTTATTTTACTTCTGAACTCAAGGAGGAGCTTGGGTACAGGGTTGACTTCACCTTGGCACTGTACATTACAGCTGTGCTGGAGTACATAGCTGCTGACATTTTGAAGGTATGCAACAATGCTCTTTCTAAAGTCCTGAGACAGGCTGTGTAAGTTAGGACTCAATAAATTGGGGGTTTCACAACTCTTACTTAGAAATCTTTAACACTGGAGATAATGCTCTCTTAATAAAAACCTTTGATTTGCTTTGAGGTGGTATCTTTTTAAATCCTTTGTATTAACTTGTGGTGTCTGCGGCCGACCGACCGACCTTGTCGCCAAAAACTTTTGATCGATCTTTAACCCACTTGCTCGCAAGATAGCGAGCTGAAATTTCGCAGGCAGTTTCGTACCGATGATAAAAACAATGTATCAAAATTTCAGATCGATCGCATGTACCGTCATTAAATTATTGATTTTTTAGATTATTTTATTTATTCCTATGTATCATGCTATTTTTTGAGATAGAGCGTCGCGGTGCGTATTATATTGAACAACCTTTCTGTCGCGCAATAAGGTGCGTATTTTATTGACAGCTCTTTTTATAAACATATTCCTGATCGGTGCGCATTATATTAAACATGTTTTACGACACAACTGCAATTTTGTATTTCTGGATGGTCTGGCGCTGCGTATTATAATGAACATTCTTTTAATTACTTCTCGTACATAAAGGATTTATAGTCAAAAACTTGGTTTTTTACGGGTTTTTCTTATTTCTACTGCATTTATCAGGAAAACATGTTTTGTTTGTTTATGAATAAAACCCTTAGTTTATTAAGCAATCCAATTATTTTAAATTTATGTGTATTTAATTTATCTTAATTCTACATTTCCTAGGTATCTGCGTTATTCCTATTCATATTTTGCGAACCAGTATAAAATAATTTAACTGCCAGGGAAGAAATCATTGCCTGGTCTTTAATGTGAATAGATTTTTAAAAAGCCTGACAATACTAAATGCTCCTGCAGAGACTGGCAAAAATAACATTTTGCTTTTAACACATTGTATATTATTTCACATGTTTAATTTCTGACTGTTGAATTATCCGTTACAGATCTCAGGGATCTATGTAAAGAATATCAAACACCTTGAGATCAGCTTACAAGACATCAAAGTTGCAATATGTGCAGATCAGGTTAGTGTAATATTCCTGTACACTAATGTCATTGAAAGTTACGTAGTTCATAGTGAATTTAAATACTTGGCTTCTAGAAGATAAAGGACAATTAAAGACAAAAAATTAATGATAATTTTAAAAAGGCCTTACTATACAATGAAACAAAGCACATGAGCCTTACTTAAAAGAAAGTCACTGCTCTTTTATTTTGATAGTTAAAGAAATCAACTTGTAACTTTAATCTGCTGTAAATTATTAGTAAGGATGTTAGGACCAGTTAACGATTGAAAAAAAGACTGGTTAGCTGTTCCTCAGCAGTAGCAAGGTATCCTTTCTAGCTCTCAGAACCTACAACTACAAGAGAAAGTAACAAATTTACTAACACTCACTCGTGTAGTGTACAGAGGGTCTTGCCCCGTGTCGTCAGATTCTGACATCAAAAGTCTTAATCTAATCAGCCAAACAAATTTCGTGCATCAAACTAAGATAGAATGATGATGATAATTGATTTTTAAAATAAATAAGGCTATAGACTCTTTCATTGTCAAATCGCCCAGATTACATTAAAATTTAATTATTTTTTTTTAAGAGTCAATATAAAAAATTTAAAAAAAAAGAACTTTGGGTAACACTCAAATATAGATGAATTGAAGTTATTGTTAACTGGTCCACATGAAACAGGACCGGTCCTGCCCTTGGGGCTAGTCAAGTTATTAACCACTGACAACCTTAATTATTAGTAGACTCTGATTATCTTATGGCGAATTATTCGCATTCAGGCTTTTATTTCAGACGTATCCTGTTTTCACATTTACAACTCTTGTCAATGAGTATTAAATATCGTATTTTAAACAACAGTGCATTATGGTTGTCTTGTAGGAAGAGTTAGAAAAATATTTCTTTCAATTTATTATTCAACACTATAAATTCATTCTTCCTTCCTCTTAATGCTAGATTTTAGCACATAGTTGGCTTACCCTTTGTTAAATTCACAAATTAATTTTAGCTCCCTGACACAAAATGATTGTTTGTTATTTTACCACAGGTGCTTTACGATATGTTCTTTCAAGAGGAGGAGCTTTCTGTTGTCGTGGAGGACGAGCCAGTGCGGAGGGAGAAAATGACATACGAAGAAATTATGAAAGATTTAATTATGGAGGAAACTCAGTATCTCAGAGATCTTAATATGATAATTCGAGTTTTTCGGGCTCCTTTTGCAAAGCTTTTTCCTCGCTCTAAGGTAAATCATGTTAATTTTTTTAAATGTGATCTTCAGACAGAAAAGAAATCATCTCATCATGGTTTAAATAATTTCTCTGGATGACATTTAAAAAAAACAGGTTGAGAAATCAGTTTTATTTGTAAGACATTAATAACTAAGTTCTCTATTTACATTACCATTTTATTGACATTTTGCCAAATGTTTTGTTTTTTAAAGAAGGTATATTATAAGCAATTTTTTTCAAGCAGTCTTTTATGTTTTCTGACTTTTTTTCAACCTGTGTCTCCCAAGGATCTGGATGTTATATTCAGCAACATCCTGGACATTTATGACTTCACAGCTAAACTGCTTAGCTCTGTAGAAGATCAAGTTGAAATGGCCCAGGAGGGAGATGTGCCGCTGGTTGGAACTTGTTTTACAGATCTCACAGAGGTACACATTAAGTTTTGCTGTTTCTCCTGTTTTGTTGCATGCGTGTTGTTTGTGTTTGTTATTCACTCTATGGCTTTTCTTCAAACCCTAAAAAATATGGCTCAGTGATCACCATTTTGTGGGAATCTTGACAAAGAACTCAATGCCGTGGCTAAATCCTCATCCATGGGAAAATCATTAATTGGTTTTGTGCAAGCAGTTGACATCTTTTTTAGGGAACAAATTTTCCTAAAATAACTTATCTTTTTTTCTTTTAGGGTGAAGAGTTCAGTGTGTATGAGAGATATGTTACAGATATGATTGCACCTAATGGAAAAGGTCGCCTGAATGCCCTGCTCATGAGAGAAGATGTGATCAACTATTTAAAGGTAAATACATATTACATTGGTGTTTTTCATTTATTTAAGTATGACTCTGTTACTTATTACCATTTGTCTTGACAGTAAAAAGATTCAACACGCTGGCTTACTCATTGTACCCTTGTGGATTCATTTCATTCATTATTTTTGGTTTGTTGAAAAAAATTTGATGATGGCTTTACAATTTGAGTGATGAAATAGATATTTGGGGGGAGAAACATGAAATGACATACTTAGGCTGATATGAAAATAAACTAATCCATAATGCACAGAACAGAGAATTCATAGTGTTTTGTGGAATTAGTTTTTAAAATATTTTAAATATACTATATTTCTATTTACAGCAAGCAGGGAATGGATTTCGTGAAGCCTTTAAGTATGTTTTACCCAAATTGCTGATGGGCCCAGTCTACCACTGTCTACAGTATTTTGAAATAGTCAAGGTTTGTCTTAAAATATTTTTTTTATTGAAATATGCTGATAAGACTAAATTCATTATTTTTTAATACTAAAAATTATAAGTGCAAGTAGATGGATTGGGTTGAACTTTGTTTGTTATTCTTTAGGCATTAATCAGTACAAGCCCCAGTGATGAAGACCGTGAGTGTTTAACACAAGCAGACGGGCTATTGCAAGCCCTTAAAGCCCGGCTGGAGAGGAAACTGGGCAACATACCAAAGAGGAAGACTTGGTAGGTTTTGTGTATGTAACATATCTGATGGACTATGGTTTTCTTTCTGCCTCATGACCAAAAAAAATATTCTCACTCTGTTTTGTGACATTGTGAGGATATTTTAGTATGTCATAAATTGTAGGAGTCTGTCCAAAACATTACTGTTTGTGTTGATAAGGTTCTTCTTGTGTAATTACAGGGAGCTGTCTCTCAGGATGCACGCCCATTCAAGGGCTGCAACAGTTCAGAAAATGCAAGAAATTCAGAGGAGTATAGATGGTTGGGATGGAAAGGATATTATCCAGATGTGCAGTGAATTTATCATGGGTGAGAATCTACGGTCATAAATATGCTGATACAAAGAGTTGTCATTTTGATGTAATGATAACACGTTGGTGACTTTAAAGTTTTAAAAAGTAGACTTTAAAAATTTTTTGTTTCAGCATTTAAATTTGAATCTCAAATCCGTGAATATGGCTTATTCATTCATCTGGTACTAATATTTGCCAACTTATAGCTTATCATTAACGACTCTGTCATCAATTCACCAGAGGGACCATTGACCAAAGTGACTGGCAGACGTACAAATCCTGAAAGATATTGTTTCCTGTTTGATGGGCTGATCATTCTCTGTAAGACCAACCCTCGGCGTACCTCTAGTGCCGGTCCAGTTTCAGAATACAAACTGAAGGAGAAATTCCTCATACGCAAGGTGGAGGTTGTAGACAAAGAAGATACTGACGGTAGGATGAAGCTTAGTTTGCCAATCCTTGTTGATTTCTTACATGTATTGTGACCTTCATCTCTACACATTTTCTAGGAGATTTTACTTGATGAAATATTGTGGCGGTCTTTTGGGATAGAGACACTTGGATTTTAAAAAAAAATAATTAATTTCTTTTCTGTTTTTAATTCAGATAATATGTATAAACATAAAACATCCAAAAATGATTTAGCATTTTTAAAATTGTTTACATATACTGAACAGAATAACTTATTATGTGTTTTTTTCTTTCATTTCTTTGAAGATTTAAAAAATGCATTTGAAATCCATCCCCGTGAACATATGCACATAGTCTTACAAGCTAAAACTGTGGATGAAAAAACCAACTGGATGGCTGCCCTGGTGTCTTTACAGACAAGGAGGTCAGTTATGTCATTTGTTTCAAATTTACTATGCCATCTATTTTCATTCAACCACTTTTGAATAAGAGCTTTAAACTGTATAAATCACTCTCATAAAAGTAGAGATAAAATGCTTAACTCCATTTTGTTTGGACTCACCAGCATGTTGGAACGAAGTCTAGATAGCAAACTGAGAGAGGAAGAGAAGAACCATCCTTTAGTCCTGCCCTCCCCTCAGCACTATGAGTTCGCCATTGAGGATTCAGTGAAGAACATCATTTTTGAGGACAACCAAGACTCCTCACATGAAAGTCCGCTTATAAAAGTGAGCATTGAATTTGTGCTGAATTATCAAGTAAACTATGTGCGTGTATGTATACAGTGGAACCCGGTCATGTAGCCGTCCTTGGGGTTGCCAAAAAGCGTCCAGATAACCAATGATCTAGATCAGGAGTCTCCAAACTACGGCCCGCGGGCCAAATGCGGCCCGCGAGGCCCTCTCATACGGCCCTTGGAGACCTTTTAATCTTAAAAAAATATACTATTTTTACCTGTAGTTTACCACAAAACTTAGTATTTTGGGTTTAGTTGTCGGCCCCCAAATTGCTGTTTGACAGTTAATGCGGCCCTCCGGCAGAAAAGTTTGGAGACCCCTGATCTAGATAAATGAAAACTAATATGTTGGCAATATTAACAAGTGCTTGAAATCATACAAGTTTATACATTTAAATGGAAATGCAGGTCAAGATGTCTACTACATTAATGAGTGCAATATTATCACAATTTGATGACAAAATAGTCTATTTTAAACAGCCAATCTGTCATAAGAACAAGATAACACATGTTGAGTGGCAAATTCTGCCCTCTTTTGTGCTCGAGATATTATGGTCCGTGACATAAAAGAATCGAAGTTACTTAAAATAAATGACTTAACTGCTAAGACAAAGAGAGAATTTGGCTGTTGAAAACCCTTAAAAACTGTCGACCAAGTAGGATTGGCTAGTCAAACGAGGTCAAGATAAATGGGTTCTACTGTAGAAATTCAAGATTCACAATAGATAATTTCCATCCCACCATAAATATGTTCTTAATGTTTTTTCCCTGAAAGTTTACAAAGTAGCTCATTCTATCTTATCCATTATCCAAATAGGGCGGTCAGCTGGTCAAACTGGTGGAGAGGCTAACTTACCATATGTATGCAGACCCACGTTTCTTACGCACATTTTTGTTGACCTACCGGTCTTTCTGCAGTTCCAGGGAACTTCTTGAGTTGCTGGTCAAACGGTAATTTGCTATTTGTTAAAATACCAGTTGATAACATTTGTCGGTGAAAAGCAGAGAAAGATAAAACTTGTTTGCTGGAACATGCTGTTCTCTTAGCATGTTTTCTGGAATGAAAAAAAAAGGCCTTTCAATACTCATTAGAATTTCATAACTGATTTTATTATAGAAATAAAAGAAACTTAAGCAAACAATTTTATTTTATTTTATTCCAACAGTTTTGAAATCCCTGAACCCAAGTTTAACAGTGTAACATGTAGTGCAGACGACAATGCTGCTCTTAAGTTGAGAGAGGATCTCAAACGGTTTAGGAATGAGTATATCAAGCCTGTACAATTTAGGTAAATGATCATTAGATTTTTCAGGCCACAAATATGGATCTGATTTATATTTATGAAACCATTAATATATTTATGTTGAGAAACTGTTAAAAAATAAAATTATTTTTAAAAAACGCATGTTTCTCATTCTTGTGATCAATGAGAAAATTCATTGAATGTTAAGTCTTCCCCCCAGCCCCTCATATTCATTAGTATAATCGAACCACTTTCAAGGCATGTACAAAAAGTTGTCTCTCTGGTATGTTGGTGTGTAGAAAAATATTGCATACCCTGCCATATCTCTTTGAATTTTCATTTCTCAACACATCTTTTCTCACCTTAGGGTGGCTAATGTTTTCCGTCACTGGGTAGACAACCATTTTTATGATTTTGAGCGGGACCCTGAGCTGCTGGACAGACTCAATGAATTCCTGCGTTCTATCAAAGGCAAGGCCATGCGCAAAATGGCCGATATTATTTCCAAAAGTATACAAAGAAAGGCAAGTATCTTTTCTCAAAGAATGCTTATTAAATTAAAATTTAGTTGTCAAAGCTCTGTTTTAAAGTAATTTTATTTGCCATAAATATTATTCTAATTAGTTTCTTTTTACCTCCACAGCAAGAGAGTTCCAACACTGAAAGAGAGTTTACATATCAAGAAACCAAGCCAAAAATTGAATGGTTTATAGCAAAGAAACCTGAGGACTTTAACTTAATGACTGTTAGTTTGATCCAAAATGAGCTTTCTTAAAAATGATATCTATCATTTATACAATTAATAATAATATTTATAGACTTACACTTAAATAAAAAAAAGATATTAAAATGAGTATCACTGGTCCTTAAAATTTTTATAAATAAATAACATTAAAATTTGTATCAATAAATAACTTTAAAATTTGAGAAATACTCAGTTTTTTTCAACACATCTTATTGGGAGCCACTTCCAAAAAATCTTTCATCAAAGTTCATTTGATTTCATGTTTTAATTTTCTTTTTTTATAGCTTCATCCAATCGAAATTGCCCGGCAGGTGACGTTGTTGGAGTTTGACCTGTACCGAGCCATCAAACCCTCAGAGTTGGTCGGCATGCCATGGATGAAGAAAGACAAGCAGCAGACGGCACCAAACTTGCTCAAGATGATTCATTTCTCTACAAATGTGAGACGCAAAACAAACTTTCTCCAGTTCTCTTTTTAAATCTTTTGTTCAGCTATTGATTCCCAAACCAATATAATCTTATTGAACCTTTATGCGATATGTTTAAATTGTGGGGATAACCGTAACACAGGTTTGGGAGATTGCTTGCTGTTTGAAAAGTTGGAGTACCTGAACTCAGGTATAAATAAGATGATGTTAAATGTTTGTATTCTTTTGTTACCGAACTACAGGTATAGGATAATTTTAAATGTTAAGTCTTTGGTTATCACACCTCAAGTAAAGGAGGAAAAGTTTAAAATAAGAATTCTGGTCTTATCTCTGACTTAAAATTGAATAACTCTTTAACCAGAAAACTTAATTTGCCAACCTGGCAATTTTTTGACAACTTTCAGTTCACATACTGGTTGGAACTCTTCATTGTGGAAACCGTGAACCCTGAGGAGAGAGTCGCTGTTGTGTCCCGTGTTATTGAGGTGATGATGGTCTTCCAAGAACTGAACAATTTCAACGGTGTTCTGGAGGTGATTGGAGCTCTTAATTCAGCCTCAGTGTTTAGGTTGGAACATACCAAAAAAGTAAGTCATACCTTCAAAAGTAAGTCATACCTTCAAAAGTAAGTCATACCTTTAAAAGTGAGTCATACCTTTAAAAGTGAGTCATACCTTCAAAAGTAAGTCATACCTTCAAAAGTGAGTCATACCTTTAAAAGTGAGTCATACCTTCAAAAGTGAGTCATACCTTCAAAAGTGAGTCATACCTTCAAAAGTAAGTCATACCTTCAAAAGTGAGTCATACCTTCAAAAGTAAGTCATACCATCAAAAGTAAGTCATACCTTCAAAAGTAATGAGCAGAAAGCAGCAGTGTATTGATGATGAGTCATCATTTATTATTTAGTAGCGGAACTTCCGTACGGGGGGCAATATATGCTTGGTAGGATTTATCACAGATTTTAGATTTTGTTTATCTCTTTGTTTTCACAAGGTCAGCAATAATAAACGTGTTACATAAAATTAACTATATCTGGTCTGGTATTTAATAAACTGTATCTAATATTAATCTATCCCTCTTTTGTTTCATCTATCCAGGAGTTGCCACACAAATATCAGAAGGCCCTAGAAGAAGCCTCAGAACTCAACAATGACCATTTCAAAAAGTATATTGAAAAATTACGGAGCATCAACCCTCCCTGTGTTCCATTCCTTGGTAAGTCCTGACCAAAACATATAGATTTCATTGTCTATTTCATAGTGTCCTGTGTTCCATTCCTTGGTAAGTCCTGACCAAAACATAGATTTCATTGTCCATTTCATAGTGTCATTCAGCTCAAAACAACTTTTTTTTTGTATTGGTAAAAAAATTGTTTGTGTTTGGCAATGCAACATGTAATTGTTGATACTTTTCTCAGCTTGTTATTTTACAATAGATTTTTTAAAAACATTTCAAGGTGTGTCTCCATTGTTTTGAGATGTGTTTCTAACTGTAGCATTGATTTTTTAAATTTCTGTGATGAAATTTTAAAAAAAAATTCCTGGAGCATACCTGAACTTTGTTGCACAATGTTCCATGAACCATTTAGCTCACCTTGTCTTCACAGCTTAACCGGTTCTTAAATTGCAACTAAACTCCTATTAACCCTTTGATGTAAATTAATTTTTTTCCACGTCGGCTTGTTTTTGTGGTGTGCCTGACCCTTTCTCAAACTGAAATGAGAATTCTCTAGTAACTCAAACCTGTTCATATAAAGTTGCATTCTATTTTTTGAAAAAAGTCGAAGTTGTTTTACAAGCCGTATAAAAAATTCTACAAATCAATCCAAGACCTGTCTAAAACTCTGTGTTGCTGTTTATAAACTGAAGATACCCGATGTCTGTTTAGGTATGTACCTGACCAACATTCTTAAGACAGAAGAAGGCAACCCAGATTTTGTGGCCAATGCTCCAGAGGGCATCATCAACTTCAGCAAGAGGAGGAAAGTAGCTGAAATAACTGGTGAGATTCAGCAGTATCAGAACCAGCCCTACTGTCTGGATCAGGAGAATTGCATTCGGGTAAGTTTTAGGTTTCATCAATCTAGGGCCCAGAAAGAAAGAAGTGTGGTGCAGTGTGGCGCAGTGTGGTGCTTCTAATTTTGTGTTAATTGATTTACATATTTCTTAATATGAATATTTTCAATACCCCAAAAATTAGAGGAAAAAAAGTTTGTCTGAAGATGCACATGATAACTGGGAAGATGCACATGATAACTGAGAAGATGCACATCATAACTGGGAAGATGCACATGATAACTGGGAAGATGCACATGATAAATGGGAAGATGCACATGATAAATGGGAAGATGCACATGATAACTGGGAAGATGCACATGATAAATGGGAAGATGCACATGATAACTGGGAAGATGCACATGATAAATGGGAAGATGCACATGATAACTGGGAAGATGCACATGATAACTGGGAAGATGCACATGATAAATGGGAAGATGCACATGATAACTGGGAAGATGCACATGATAACTGGGAAGATGCACATGATAAATGGGAAGATGCACATGATAAATGGGAAGATGCACATGATAACTGGGAAGATGCACATGATAAATGGGAAGATGCACATGATAAATGGGAAGATGCACATAACTGGGAAGATGCACATGATAACTGGGAAGATGCACATGATAACTGGGAAGATGCACATTGCACATGATAAATGGGAAGATGCACATGATAAATGGGAAGATGCACATGATAACTGGGAAGATGCACATGATAAATGGGAAGATGCACATGATAAATGGGAAGATGCACATGATAAATGGGAAGATGCACATGATAAATGGGAAGATGCACATGATATATGGGAAGATGCACATGATATATGGGAAGATGCACATGATATATGGGAAGATGCACATGATATATGGGAAGATGCACATGATAAATGGGAAGATGCACATGATATATGGGAAGATGCACATGATAAATGGGAAGATGCACATGATATATGGGAAGATGCACATGATAACTGGGAAGATGCACATGATAAATGGGAAGATGCACATGATAACTGGGAAGATGCACATGATAACTGGGAAGATGCACATGATAAATGGGAAGATGCACATGATAACTGGGAAGATGCACATGATAACTGGGAAGATGCACATGATAACTGGGAAGATGCACATGATAACTGGGAAGATGCACATGATAACTGGGAAGATGCACATGATAAATGGGAAGATGCACATGATAAATGGGAAGATGCACATGATAACTGGGAAGATGCACATGATAACTGGGAAGATGCACATGATAACTGGGAAGATGCACATGATAACTGGGAAGATGCACATGATAAATGGGAAGATGCACATGATAAATGGGAAGATGCACATGATAACTGGGAAGATGCACATGATAACTGGGAAGATGCACATGATAACTGGGAAGATGCACATGATAAATGGGAAGATGCACATGATAAATGGGAAGATGCACATGATATATGGGAAGATGCACATGATATATGGGAAGATGCACATGATATATGTTGTATGTGTGACGGTAGAGTGATGGAGTATCTACTGAAATGTTAGGAAATCAAATTTTAAACACAAAGCCCCATTAAACTTTTAGGAGTTTTTTGCTGTACTGGATCCTTTAAAAGAACGCAACATGTCTGAGAAAGAGCTGGAGGACTACTTGTACAAGACATCCCTTGAAATTGAACCAAGAGATGGGAAGTTACCTAGATTTGTGAGTCATCAAATTGTTTTTGTTTTTTTTAAAGACAATTCAGTCTAAAAAATTAATTTTATTCTCATATGCATTATTATTTCTGGAGATTGAAAAACAATCTGGATAAGAATACAATCCTCAGATAGACATAAGGATAAAAACACCTTTCTTATTCCGTATGCAAGAACAAACTCATACAAATTTTCGTTCTTCCCGTCCGGAATTCGGGCGTGGAATGGGTTGCCTGAAGAAACCAGGAAAACCAACACTTTATCAACATTTAAAACTCTAATAAGAATGCAGGACTAAACACAAAGCATAGATAAGCATAGGACGCAATAATCTTCTGTATAGAAGGAGCGTCTGAAACAGATAAGATGAGATAAGATGAGATGAGATGAGATGAGATAAGATGAGATAAGATGAGATGAGATAAGATAAGATGAGATAAGATAAGAATACATGTAATTGGAACAACTGAAAAGGTTGCTCTTTTGACAAATAAAGATGGAGTTAACATTTATTCATTTGATATGCATAATTGCCAAATATAAATCTGTACAATAAAATCTAAATTTTTGTACATCGAATAGTTTTTTATTAAACTGATAAAATTTAAATAAATTTTGGGTTTTAGCAATACCTACTTAAGGTCTCAATATACCTACTTAATATCTCAATATACCTACTTAAGGTCTCAATATACCTACTTAAGATCTCAATATACCTACTTAAGGTCTCAATATACCTACTTAATATCTCAATATACCTACTTAAGATCTCAATATACCTACTTAAGATCTCAATATACCTACTTAATATCTCAATATACCTACTTAAGATCTCAATATAGCTACTTAAGATCTCAATATACCTACTTAATATCTCAATATACCTACTTAAGATCTCAATATAGCTACTTAAGATCTCAATATAGCTACTTAATATCTCAATATACCTACTTAAGGTCTCAATTGTGTTAGCTTAAAACCACAGCTTCATTGCCATGTCTATTGTGATAGTGCAGCAGATCCAATGTTCTAACACAAAATCTTGTCATGGCATCTGTCAGCCCAAGAAATTCAACCCAGACTGCCTCAAGTCTCCTGGCATAAAGCCCAGTACAAACAGGCATGGAAGCAGCACCAAGAGCAGCGTCATCCCACCCTCTCTGCCCAAGATGTCAGAGGAAGACGACTCTTCCCAGTCTGTCTGTGTCACTCCGACCTCACCAAACAAACCACAAAGCCCTTCTGCAATCGGTGGTTCGATCAACAATGTCTTTGCTTCTCCGGGTTAGTATGAAAATTTCTTCAAATTGACGTAAGATGTATCATTAAAATTAATTTATGTGGTTGTTAGCTGTTGACAGCAAGATCTCAATAGCAACAATTTAAACAGTTGTAAATGTGAAGTAAGTTTTCACACTGTCTAACCCTAGGTCATGTCCCTTTCTTTAACCCTAGGTCATGACCCTTTCTTTAACTCTAGGTCAGTGCTTCTCAAACTTTTTAGTATGGTATTTATGAAATTTATTCCATTGCACCAGGGACCGGTGCACTATTTTCCCTGCACTGACAATTGTTTTATGTCCTTTTTTGACAACTTCTGCGGACCGGTGGCGGATGGCCCACGGACCGACACCGGTCCGCGGACCACCACTTTGAGAAGCACTGCTCTAGGTCATGTCCCTTTCTTTCTCTAACCATAGGTCATGTCCCTTTCTTTAACCCTAGGTCATGTCCCTTTCTTTAACCCTAGGTCATGTCCCTTTCTTTGGTGAATAGGCTGCTAGAATTATTTTTATTAATTAAACAACCCCTAAAAACAAAGTTTCTTTACTATAAATCCATTATATATGTGACATAACTAAAAACATTGATTATGTTCAATATAATACGCACCATACCGCGATACAGGAAAATATTTAAAAAGTATTTTCAATATAATACACACCGCCTGACAGTCTAGCACAAACATTTACATGCTACATAGAGATACATAGAGATAATCTAAAAATTCATTATTTAATTACAGTGCATTCAATTGATCTGAAATTTTGAACAATGCATTGTTAGGTGACAAAAGTCTATGTGCAAAATTTCTCCTTGATAGGATCAGGGGAAGTGAGTCATTTTTTACTTATGTTTTTTCGCGGGCGGGACCACGACAGACAGAGAGACAAGACGGGGAAGTTAATATAAGGGATTTAAAAATGATAATAATTCCATCGTATTTTCTCGAAAACGGTAATGGATGTGCTCAGTAAACGGTAACGGAGGTGCTCAGTAAACGGTAACGGAGGTGCTCAGTAAACTGTAACGGAGGTGCTCAGTAAACGGTAACGGAGGTGCTCAGTAAACTGTAACGGAGGTGCTCAGTAAACGGTAACGGAGGTGCTCAGTAAACGGTAACGGAGGTGCTCAGTAAACGGTAACGGAGGTGCTCAGTAAACGGTAACGGAGCTGCTCAGTAAACGGTAACGGAGGTGCTCAGTAAACGTTAACGGAGGTGCTCAGTAAACGGTAACGGAGGTGCTCAGTAAACGGTAACGGAGGTGCTCAGTAAACGGTTAATCAGGAGTTATATATTCTTTTTATTTGCTGCCTGTCTAATGTCAAATGCCAAAGAGTGTAGTCCTTCAGATTGCAAAATATTTTTTTTAAAATTTCGTCATAAATTTTTAAAATTTTCATAGATTTAAAGATATTGACATTCTATGTGTAGTGGTGATGCTGACTTGAGATTGGGGAGAGTCTAGGTGAAGTACATTGAGAAATAACAAAGACTTGATCCCAAAGACCTGCGTTACAGTCTTTCAAACTGTATTATTTGTTTTTCAGAACCTGGTTCCAGTCCTCCAATACTCTCCGCTCCCAGTGTTATACAGGAAGAGCCAGAACTTCGTCGCAACACACCTCCGCCCTTGCCACCCAGACGCGGCAACCCACTTCTGGAACCACCCCCTACTCCGCCTCCCAGGTCAGATAGCGATAGGCCTCCACCCGTACCCCCAAGACGGGACTCGATGCCCCACCAAAATGGCAGGGCTGCGGTGCGGTCTCAAAGCATGACCCACCCACGCAACTCAAGTCTATCACACGAGAACAGTTTTGTCCGGAGCCCCGTGGATTTTAATGGTAATGAGGAACATTTGGACAGGCCAGAGCTGCCTCCCAGGACATATCTCGATCACCTCCGCAAGAAAAGCAGCTAGGGCCAGTCATGTTTAGTACCTGAGCGGCTTTAGTTTTTAACCTTTTTGACAAATTGTGTGTGTGCTTGTCACTGTGCTGTCTGCCCTGAACGTTTCAAGGTGACGTCGAGAAACATAGTGTGTTCTCCAACCCTCAAGAAATAAAAATCCCGGGTGCCACACACCCTAAGAGTCACCCCGGGTGCCACACACCCTAAGAGTCACCCCGGGTGCCACACACCCTAAGAGTCACCCCACACCCTAAGAGTCACCCCACAAGCAAACACAATTTGTAGACAGCACCACTAGCAAACAGTAATGAAAACACTTGCTGCTAATCTTCACTCAGCATTAGGACAACCACGGCACAACAAACAAGTGTATGGACAGATCTATTCACTTAGGCGTTATCCTCGTCCACTTCAGTTTTATGAATGGAGGTCATCGGCCGGGGACCTAACAGTTTCCTGCTGTGCCTGTCATTAACCACAGACGGACCGGCAGTCCATACAGGGGACTTAAAACTGCGCCCATATCAATTTAACAAGCCTGCACCGGTCCTCAACAAGGCCTGATGAACAAAGACCAACACCTAATATCTTCTTCATTTCAACACGCAGGCATCTCCACAATCTCACCCACATGTACACTGACACTCCCTTGGCTGCCATGGCCCTGAATTATTGGTTCAAAAAGTGTGGACCAAGTTGTTGTCACCATCAGTTCGCAGTGTGCTGTGTTGAAATGTTGAAAGTTGTGGTAGGAATGGACTCAACGTTCCAACAACCAACTGTCATAAGTGTCATGAAAACAAAGTAAAGAGCAGATCCTGGGTGACCCCCTCATTCATTACCTGTGTCTGTTCAGTCATATCAAGCGCTTCCCATTTTAGTCCTAGCTTATTGCCTGGCGACTTACAGAAAATACTGGCAAGGCATGTTGGAGAAGTTTACATTTTTCCTTCTCGTCAAATCAGCAGTCTTGATCCCATGAATTTATTTGAACAGCATGCAAGAAAAAGTGATGAGAGGTATTTCTTTATTTCAATAAGTTGTTTGAAACATTTGCATTTAGCATGAGACAGAACGTTCAACTGATAAAATTGTCTGCAGAGGACCATTAGAGGCTGGGCCACTAACCAAGCGGCTTGGCTAGACCTATTTGAACCATCACACAACCATGGTCCAGTAGATTGAAACTCTGTGTATTAGTTGAGCCACTATTGATGTTCGTTGATTTTTTTCTGATGGTATTTTCTAGTTCCACGATGCAGGGGTTGTGAACAGGAAGTATCGATGTGATTATTTTTATGTGTCATGCTCACCTTGGCATCAAGCGGCTTTATAAATTTCTAAATGAGGAAAACCTGGGATGGAGCTGGAGATCATGTCAATCTAACTGCAATTATTGTTGGTTTTTTTTAAACATTTGAAGTGACACTTGTTCAGTTGACAGGTACATCATTACCTGTATAACTCTGGAAGTGACACTTGTTCAGTTGACAGGTACATCATTACCTGTATAACTCTGGAAGTGACACTTGTTCAGTTGACAGGTACATCATTACCTGTATAACTCTGGAAGTGACACTTGTTCAGTTGACAGGTACATCATTACCTGTATAACTCTGGAAGTGACACTTGTTCAGTTGACAGGTACATCATTACCTGTATAACTCTGGAAGTGAACAATTCAAACTGGATACTGTGACACCACCCCCTCTTCCATGTTGACTGTGTCTCATTGTGTAAACAAAGACTTTAAAAAAAACAAAATCAAATATGGCCATTCTTGTATTCTATTTTTGTACTTATAGTCATCGTCACATGTATTAACGTGTTTGCCAGCACTTCACATATATATACATATATTTTATTTTCTTGGGTTTCCATGTAGTAACTTAGAAGTGATCTTATTATTAAGTTTAGCAAAGCGACAAGAGAAATGACATCCTTGGCCTGCCATGTGATAGTATTGACATTCCCTTACATGATATTGTTCGACATGTGGACAGTAAAGACGTCGGTGATCTGTCTGAGATTTGATTGAAACTAATGACATCGCTGACATAACGTAGGACAGAACTGACTTATGAGAGTTTGTAAAATTTAAACCATATTGACTTCAGGTAGGAGAAACTGACTTAGCACATTATCTAGTTAGCAGAAAGAATGTGTTAAGATTCACTTTTTATGTGTTTTAAAAAAATGTTAACTCTAGGGTACAACCCAACTAACAACGGAGTTGATTCTAGAACTGAGAGAATGTCCAAAACAATATCTTTCCCATTGATTGATTCAAGCGCAACAACGTGATGATGTCTAGTTTGTCAATGACAAACATTTTTCTGTTTTTTATACTGTGAATAGTCTTTGATGAAATACCATGATTTCATTAACAATCATCATCATCCTGATTTATAAAGAGACATGATGTTGATAACATGCTGCCCTCTACTTAAGTGACAGAGATTTCACCCCACAAATTAAAAACTCAGTAATGGCTAACAAGTTAAACAATTTGTGAAAATGGGATAGATTTGATTTTTTGGTCTTTGGATGACATGGGCTATCTTCTGATGAGAGGTCATTTCAAAGCATCTGATATTTGAAAAAAACTGATATTTTGGAAGTTCCATTAATACATCATTTAATGCACCAATGACTTTGATGCAGACCATGCCTATGGTATCAAAACCATCTTGATGTTTCTGGAATTAATTTTTGTTAATGTATTTGTTAAATGTTTTATGCATAAATTCTGCTTTCCAAATCCAGTCATTTCTAATTATATACATACCCAGTCTGTACAGACTAGAAAAAAGCACGCAACTTATTCACCAAAGTGAAGGATGACTTATCAGAGTTTGACTTAAACTGCATTTGACTGTCAAGTATCCAGGTTGGGCTACTGTTTGTGTGTGTGTGTTTGTGTGTTGCCCCCATGGCCCACTGTTTATGTGTGTGTTGCCCCCATGGTCCACTGTTTATGTGTGTGTTGCCCCCATGGCCCACTGTTTATGTGTGTGTTGCCCCCATGGCCCACTGTTTATGTGTGTGTTGCCCCCATGGCCCACTGTTTATGTGTGTGTTGCCCCCATGGCCCACTGTTTATGTGTGTGTTGCCCACAGGGCCCTCTACTGTAAGCTGTGATGATTAAGGTTACGGACTACATAGTGTTCCTAGCCTTAATGAAAACAAATATTTATACATTTTGGACTTACATGAGATGTATAATAATAATTTTGTATGAGAGAATGTGTACATAAATTGCCTTTAGCAAGACCCTAGATTTTCATTGAATAAAATGTGTCGCTTTTGTGTGTGTGTGGTAAAATTGTAATTCTTTCTGGAAATTCTTTACTTTTTTTCCTAACTATTTACCATCGGGTACAATTCTTTACTAACCCACTATTAACATTAAGACGCTTAAAAATTTCATTTTATGTTTCCTGCAGTTTTTTCAATAGCATAAATATTAATGTTCAAAGAATATAATCAAAAGTAGTGTACTTGTCAATTTTTATTGAAACTTTAATACAATTGTGAAGTGAAAAGCAGGTTATGCTGATATATAATGAAACAGCTTTTCAAGACCAGAGTGAACTCAAATTATAGAAAAACAAACAATGTCACCGCCCATTTAGTAAAAATGATAAAATTTGAGCAATGATAATTTCATGATCGCCTCATGACTGGACTTTAAAAACTATAAACAGGTCTATAAACAACGTAGCCTTATTCCAAATGTTACTGAGAGATACTTTTCAAAATACGTTTTTCATTCTCTATTTTGTTTTGTGTGTGCATTTCTGAGGACTCTTCATTTCATATTAGAATAAGATTTAGTCTCCAATAGAATAAGGTATAATCTTGTTATTGACTCCGAACAAATTATTTTAAATTTGGATTTTAGAAATTAATGCAGATAAAGACATCTTACTGCAGGCTTTTTTGCCTAAGAATTTTGTAGCTTATGAAAAATGTAAAATTTATATTAAAAATGAAATAGCCTATTGCTTCCATACATTATATTTTATAATAAATAATAAAATTAGATAGAAAGTTTTTCTCCAGTTCAGTACCTGAATACCCCTTTAATACACTCAAATCTTAGATAAAAATTTTACATTTCTACTGAATTTCAAATAAAATGTATTTTATGTCCAATAAAACAAGGGCACAGATTATCCGCTGTGATAGAGCAAGCTTACATATCATCATTGCAGACATGAGATTAGTGCTGAAGGAGATCTGTGGTCTTCTGCACTTGTTCTAAACAATGCCTGGAATATTTAGTCAAATAAAGTTTCAGCTCATTGTTCTGTGTCATTAGATGCTTTAAGTCTGTTTCATTTGTGAAAACTTTCAAAATTATCCACATTTTTAAAGTCAGTAACTTTAAAACTTTAACTTTAAAAAGACAGTTATTGTTTGTGGAGCAAAACATGATTAATCTTTTTTTTTAAAAATCAAGTAAGATCTATTTGATTTTAAAATTGTAGTAAAGAAACATGCAAGCAATGCAGTTAGGAGTTGTTGTTGTTTTTTTTTATTTTTTAATGAAGAGCTAAAATAAGATACAAGAATGTACTCCTGGGTGTGGTAGTATTTGATGAATGATTTTGTCAAAACATAAACATAGAGGTAGGTTAATGATGTAGTGACAAGGGCAACACAAACTAACAACTAAAAAAAACAATTGTGTAAATTGAACTGATCATTGGACATTCTTAGCATAAAGCTTCAAATGGGCCACAAAATGTTGTGCACAAATATTGAAGACTACTCAATATCACTTAAGTGTTGTTGTTGTTTTCTCAATATCACTTAAGTGTTGTTGTTGTTTTCTCAATATCACTTAAGTGTTGTTGTTTTCTCAATATCACTTAAGTGTTGTTGTTTTTCATATCACTTAAGTGTTGTTGTATCACTTAAGTGTTGTTGTTTTCTCAATATCACTTAAGTGTTGTTGTTGTTTTCTCAATATCACTTAAGTGTTGTTGTTTTCTCAATATCACCTAAGTGTTGTTTTTTTAAATTAAAGAAAAATGCAGATCTCCCATGAATATAAAAAGCGGATAAATTTGAAATTTAAAAAAAAATTATTATGTAAAAGATTAGACGAGGACTGGTGCATAATTGATTTATGTTTATTTCTAAAATTATTATTTTATTCGTGTATAAACCATCAACTTTTATGATCAAATATAGGATTAACATAGCATTGAGTCTTTACATTGTGGTTATTTTTAAAATTTAAATTCACTTCTTTTCAAGTTTGGTTTTTAAAAATTTAATTGTGTGACTCCTAATAACTCATTTCTGGTGTGATTAAAGTTGTCTGTAGTTCAATAATAAAATATTTATTGCTGTTTTGGGACCATTTTGATTGCTGTAGATATTATTTATTTTTTTTGTTAACTCTCCAATGACCCAGAATCAACTTATCTATAATTTTCAGATGTCCCCGCCCCACTTTGTTTTTGTTTTTTTTCTCGTTTTTATTTATGTTATGGATTCTGTTGGTGCAAAAATGTTGGTGTGAAGATTGCAAACAATAATTAAAGTTGATTGCAACAAGTTTTTGGTCACAGTCTTGAAATATTACTTTCCTGAACAAGGGGATTTTTGTGGAATCCTCATTACAACAAAAAACCACGATTTAAGAAAACTGAAGTTAATAATTTTGTGAAGTGTAACTCCTGTGTGACAAAAGTTTTTAAAAATTTTGTTTACTTACTTAAGTTATAGTTTTATAAAATGTATGCTTATTTTCAGTACTTATCTATTCCTTGAACTTAATGTAAAATTTAGATGTGGTAGTTGCATTTAATCTGTTTAGTTTGAAGGATAACAAAATGTATATCTCCCCCAGCATGAATGAAAACAAAATATCAGTTTTAATGTCTGTTCTAATTTGACTTGATGTAAAAAAAAACACGCTGCAGTGTTTTTGCTCACTTTAATTGATGTAATACAAGCTCATTCAAATGTGCAATACTACAATGTTTGTGACTCATTTCAGTGGCTCCAATACCAGGGCACTTTGAAGGAACTTATCTACAGTTATTATTTACTTTTTAAGCATGGAATTTAACGTTCCACTTTTTTTTTCATGAGATTATATGAATTATTTCTGTTAAGTTTATCAGTTTGGTTAAATTAAATTTGTTTTTTTTTGGTAGAAAGGTGGGGGGGGTGCGGGGTGCAATTGTTATATCCATACAGAGCCAAAAATTTGTGACCTGTGTCATACTGGTATTCAAACTTCTAATTCTTCGAATATATGTATATAAAGGGATATGATGGTGGTGTCGCAATGCTGGTTTTGCCATCCCAAGTGGTATTGGAAAGCCTAACTCATATAAACTTTTCATTGATTTTTGTCCCCCCTTTGATATTTTCATTGTTTACTGTGCACTTGATGGGTTGTCTATTAAATGTTTACTACGTACTCGTTTTACTATTACTTTTGTTATTTTCACCATGTTGAAGAGTGATTTATGTGCATTACTGAGGAGTTGGCACCAGTGGTGCTCAATATTTAGATGGTGGGGTGTCTGATCAAATGGTAGATGGTGGGGTGTCTGATTCAAATGGTAGATGAGTTTCATTGTCTGATTCAAATGGTAGATGGTGGGGTGTCTGATTCAAATGGTAGATGAAAATGAATGTCAACTGAAAGACTGTAATTTAAAAATAGGTTGGTAAATTTTTTTGGTTTTAAGTAAAAGATAGCTTTTCATTTTGATTTTTTATAATTCACTTTGTTGAGCTGTTGTTAAAACACATTAAATAATTTTTGTTTGGTTAATCTCTGTATCTCAGAACAGAGTAAGACCGCTGTCTATGTTTAGTTACGTAAAGGACTTTAATTATAAATCTACAGTGTTTAACCAGTTATGGTAACTTGGTCAATATCTTCAACAGGGGTTGATAGTATAAGTAAATTATAGAATGAAATATGTGTTCATAAACGTTGCTCTATTTTGACTGTGCACGTTGATAAACTTTGCTATGATTTAAGCCTATGAATTGTTAAACATTTTTTTTAAAAATAAAAAATGTTATTTTGTATTCATTACATCAACCCTGGTCATCTAATGTTGTTCTTGTCCAAATTAAAAAAACACAAACAACTTTACACCTGTTGATGGTATGTGCAAGAGTATAAACACAAACAACCTTACACCTGTTGATGGTATGTGCAAGAGTGTAAACACAAACAACCTTACACCTGTTGATGGTATGTGAAAGAGTGTAAACACAAACAACCTTACACCTGTTGATGGTATGTGAAAGAGTGTAAACACAAACAACCTTACACCTGTTGATGGTATGTGAAAGAGTGCAAGTCTGTGGTGGTCTTGTCTCAACAGTTTCCTTTTAAATTGAATTGCTGGTCAAAATACGATTTCACAGCTTCTCAAATGTTCTTTTCTTGCTGTTGTCTTCATTTTTTTTTATGAAAGAAGCAATTAAATTTTTCAAATGATATATATGCATGTAGATCTCACTCAGTTATGTATCATGTTAAGTTGAACTTTGTGCCATGTTAAAGCATTTTTTTTTGCCATTGTCATAAAAAAATTAAATACAAATGAAAAACATAACAAAGCTCTTGTTGGTGTATTTAAAAAAATATTTAAAAAATCAGCCTTTGTGTTTTAGGATTAACTTGAACCAGTTTTAAAAAATGTTAACACGAACCACCAGATAAAATTAATTTTTTATTTGACACAAGGTCCTACACCATTAATATAAATGAAAATAACAATCCACGACATTTTCAGGAAGAAATAGAACATTCTAAGACATCCAAAAACACAGCAGAGAAAAAAAAATGATGGCGACCAAAAACAAAATCCCGGACTATCGAGAAATATTTGAATTAAAGGAAATTTTACATGATTTTTTTCTTCTTCTAATTTCCTGAGATTTTCTGGAATATAAGTCTGTATGAGGACTACTGACAAATAACTTACACTAAAAAATGTTCAATTAAATTTAACACACAATTTTAATCACCTTATAAAAGACACATGAACAGTATCAAAGATTTTTTATCAAATTCTTGGGCTTGGACATTGTCAAGACTGAACTTAAATTGTAACATCAACAATCATAAACACTTAAACTTAATCATTTTCAAAGCAATCTCTTTTTTTAAAATAAAAAAAGCACATGCAAACAACAAATTCAAATTCTTTTTTGCGTGCAATTTTCATCAAAACTACAATTGTTTTATTTCAATAATGCTCAGTAAATGGGTAACTAGGAGCATGACATGATAAAAAAAATTGAACTGCCACATTGGAAATGTAACATAAATAATTTTGTCACAAACCTCTATATGATCAAAGGGGGCTCAACTGTGCCTTATAATCTTTACTACAGACACCATTATGTTACAATTTGTAATATCCTTTTTTTGTGTGTTGATGATGGCTGAAATATATTTTTTCAAGTTTTCAGGTTCTGTAAATCACGGTGATCATCAATTCGACACCAAGGCATTGACTTCTGTAGTCTGGCCACAGTTTGTGTCAAGTTAGACACAGCTGGCAGATCATAAAGGACAAGGTGTTCAAGCTTCCTGTCATCAGAGAAAACAAAACACAGATAATTACTTCATTTTTGGAATAAACATAGAATTCAGAAATTAATATAATTGTATACACAAAGTTGAATCCAAGACTTGAATCATTGAGATTCATCTATACGGTGAGCCAACTGCAGCATTACACAAAATTAATTGCTTCTTGGCTGGTAAAATAAAAAAGCAATTGAACACATCAAAATGTCATCAGGCAAGAATTCTTACTTGAGCTGAATCAAATGCTCCAACCCTTTTTCTGTGATATTGGGACAGTTGCTTATTTCTAGGTACTTTACGGTTGAGCTGACAAGCTCAAGACGCTCAAGGCAATCATCCATGACTGAACGGCAAGAATGAATTGTTATCTTTTTGACCTCTTTCAAATTTTCTGTGGAAGCAGTGACACAAAAATCAATTGCTAATTAGCATACTATTAGCTGAAATGTTAAAAAGCGCACCCTAAATTTACCACTTTTTTCATTTATATAAAATATTTTTTAAATGTTGCCCTACTCAAATGTTCAAATCCCAGACTGATAACATCAGTGTTTGTGAGGTCAATCTCCTCCAGTTTGTAGTTCTCAAACTCTGTGCTTGGTAAAAGGTTGAAGTCACTCAGTTGTGTACTTGATGTGCTCCATTTGATGCTCCCTCCATTCCTCAGGACCCATTCTGCAGCAGCCCTGTCTGCACCTGCAAGCTTGACCCTTTCCTCATCAACCCTAGTTTGAGTATACATTGATAAGAAATTTTAAATATTTTTTAGACAAAAAATTACTAATATGCATCACGCAATTTTTAATTGACTAAAGAAAAATACAGCATGTAGAAAAACATACACACATCATTTGTTGCCTCAGAAATGTGTTCAGTAAATACCTATTTTCATTTGCGCTAATCATTATCAAGAATACTCAAATTTCTGAAATTTAGTGTTTTTAGAAAAGTATCTTATGCCAAAAATTTTTGATAGCTTTTTATTTGGTGGCACTATGACAACTAGGTGAGACTAACGTAAACAAAATCATTTATTTGGTGGCACTATAACAACTAGGTGAGACTAACATAAACAAAATCATTTATTTGGTGGCACTATAACAACTAGGTGAGAATAACATAAACAAAATCATTTATTTGGTGGCACTATGACAACTAGGTGAGACTAACGTAAACAAAATCATTTATTTGGTGGCACTATGACAACTAGGTAAGACTAACATAAACAAAATCATTTATTTGGTGGCACTATGACAACTAGGTAAGACTAACATAAACAAAATCATTTATTTGGTGGCACTATAACAACTAGGTGAGAATAACATAAACAAAATCATTTTTAAATAGTGTACAAAATCTAGTTTGAAAATCTATTAAAACACAGTTTGTGAAATTATTTACTTTTAAAACAATATTAATTTTTTTTAAAACCAAGTGAAGTGACTTAACGCTTTACCAAGGCCAACAATTTGAATGTATTGTTTAGCTCACCTACCAACCCCTTCACTCGAGAGAAGCAGTTGCTGTCAACTATGATAATTTGATTCAGGTTGCAAGAAAACCCAAGGAAAACCCCAGTGAAAGATGGAGGCTCCTAAAATAGGGTCAAGGGTCAACAAACTGGAATATACTAGAGCAGTGCTTCTCAAAGTGGTGGTCCGCAGGCCGGTGCCGGTCCCTGGGCCATCCGATGCCGGTTCGCAGAAAATACAGAGAAAGGACATTTCGCTACCACGTCAGTACAGGCAAAATCGTTCACCGGTCCCTGGTGCAATGGAAAAAATTCCTGCCGGTCCGCAATACTAAAATTTTGAGAAGCACTGTACTAAAGCCATTAACAAGAGGATGAAAGTGAAATATAAGTTGATAAGGGCCAATAAGGGTACATGAGATCAGAGAGGATTTCATGTTTCAAGTTCTGTAATAGTTTTAAGTTATGAAACTGTGTACAGTGTAGCTGAAATTAATCAATAAAGAAAGCTATAATTATAATCCTCGTGATTTTTTTCACTACTGTTTAGTTTATTAAGAGCTGTTTTCACAACTCGATTACATTAGTTTTAAAAAGTTTGTTATAATCTTCATAATATAGTCCCAAGGACTAAGAGATTCAAGTTATGAATTATCAACATCGGTCCTTTTGTCACAACATGCTGAGTTAATAATTTAAATACAAAAACTAATTAGCTGTCTCAAAGCCAAGTCTAAAGTTTTTGATTGCTTTAAAAAAAAATTATTGTAAATTTGTGCAATAATAATCAAATATTGATACATAATATATTAGTGAGTAATAAAACATGAAAAGAACTTCAGTTCTTTATATATAGACAGATTTTATAGTTCAGATTTAAATCAAGATAAATAATAATATCTTTAATAAATTATTTATGTAAAAATATTTTTAAAAATCATTTGATCCCTGGGCTATTTAAATAGAAAAAATACTATAAGTAGCATAAAGTGGTAACCTACTTATTAAAAGCAACATCAATTCCCCAGAAAGTTCTCTTCTGATACACAGTGAATGATGGATGATGCAGCAAAGGTCGTATTTTCTTGTTTAGAGTTTCTTTCATGTATTTTGAGCAATTTCCTCTCAGCTTTTGAGAAGAAAAAAACACACCAGAAGAACATTCTTATTAACAAAGAGCAGATATAACTACATTTGTATTAGACATCTAAAAAATCTTAAATCATTTTTAAAATGGATCACAAATAATAAAATGATATAATTATTAAAAATATAGTTTTAGACCATGGACCATCTTCTTATCTTATCAATACAGACGCTCCTTCTATGCAGAAGATAATTGCGTCCACAGACCATGACAGATGATCTGTTGGCAAGTGATGCAGCGTTCACAGGCCACGGCTTTTGTGGGTTCCACGCATTACCCAGCCGCCTAACTAGTGTTAGGTACCCATTCGGAGCTGGGTGACTCAGGGACGCCCTTGGCCACGGGAACAAATCCTTGCCTTGACATGGATTCGAACCCGTCACCATCGGTACGCCAGTCGAGCGCGCTGCCACTCGACCACCGCGTCCCCGCGACCATACCCTGATGGATACATCTAAATCTGATCAAATTTTCCATTGTGTAATCAATGTCCCCTTTTAAAGCTGTACAATCTGACAG
The DNA here is from genome assembly GCA_944989445.1 of Ampullaceana balthica. NCBI lineage: Eukaryota > Metazoa > Mollusca > Gastropoda > Lymnaeidae > Ampullaceana > Ampullaceana balthica. The sequence continues at coordinate 249,526 of CALYLW010000407.1, forward strand.
ACACACGCAGCTGTTTAGAATAACCCAACTGTATTTTGATTTCCTGGATAATACATGTAATGTAATGTGTTTGTCTGGTGTAAAATTTTGCACAAATAAATAGATGCTGTGGCATGCAACTTTGCACACAAGTTTGTTATTTTGCATACAGACCAATCAATAATCCTTTGTGGAAACATTGCTTGTGATTGTGTTCAACCCCTTTGACTTTGAAAAAGAATGGCATCTTACTTTCTTTTTTAAAATCCCTTATATTAACTTCACCACCATCTCTGTCTTGGGTTCGCAGACGGAAAAACAAAAGTAAAAAATGAAACCCTTCCAGTGATGCTATTGAGCTGAAATTTTGCACATAGACTCGTGTCACCTAAAAATGCATCGTATCGATCGAATGTACTGTAATTAAATTAATGCACTTTTAGTTTATCTCTATATAAAATATGTAATTCAATTTTAAAGTTTGTTATTGTTTTTCTTCCACGTGCCAATTGAGTTCATGCGTTGACGCCACCCATCGATGTCCACACCCCCTCCCGTCCCTCCCCCCCGGTTTTAAAGCCAGGGGATATCACTCGGTGTCAGTCTCAGTCTGTAAACTAGGCCTAAATGTTTAAATTAAATGTTTGAGGTTTCTCGCATTTGATTTTGAACATAATCAATACTTTTACTTTTAGTTAAATCTCATATATAACTTAAATTAAGGGATTTATAGGTAGTCAAATACTTTGTAATTTTGTTTTTACGGGGTTGTTTAATTTAAGACTAAGCTAAGTAAAATTGTTTAACATGATTCAAATTCATCATAAATTCATAAAACGTATAACTACTATTAGTACTATAAATTATAAACTATAAGTATAAGTCATAAGTCTAAGTCATAATAAAAGTATAATTATAATTTAAGATTACCTGATGGCAGTGGCAGCTGCATTGAGATCTTTGATTTACTGATTCAATGCTTGTGGGATTTAGAAATCGAAAAATTCTCATACGTAAGATGAAAAGACTTTGTTTTTGCATTTTCAAGCTGTTCGGTTATTTTAAATTCAAGAAATGCGTAGTAATGAATGAGAGGTGTTGTTGTTTTCATTTACAAGGTCAAACTTGCTACCAAAATCTGAAAACAAACCGAGATCAATTTAAAATTGGTACATTATTTGATGAAATAAATAATAATTGAATGGAAAAGTTATCCGAATCTTTCCTTTTTTTCGGGCATAAGAACAAAACTTAAATGAAACTGCAATTTAATTTTAAAGATCGAATATGAAACATTTTTCAGATTTTAAAAACTATTTCTATATCATCCTATTATTATGATAATGATAATGCTACAAAAATGATTTACTTTTACTTTAATTGTATGTCTATCATTCAATTAAAAGAGTAATCGACTTAATAGAGCGAAAAAATACTTTAAAAATAGTCAATAACTATTCACCCACAAATAGTCATTACAAACATATCCGTGCATATCAATCGTTTAAAAAAAATATTATTTTATTATTATCATTTTTTTAATTACATGTAGTTCAAAAGATGACCCAAAGCTCTTACTCTAAATAAACACTTAAATGAAACAAATGTTATTTGAAACATGTTTATTGTCAAATAGAAAATACGGCTTTTATGGAGGGAGGTCTAAGTTTTAGTGACGACGTGTGACGAGGGGGGATAGGGTGAAAAATCGGCCAAAATTGCGTGACGTCATTTATGGACGGCCCCTAATTCCTAATCATTAATATTTATATAGATCCCTCTGCCCACCCCCTCTGGCATTACTGATGACAATGATATTATTATTTTGGCAGGGTAATTTCGAGAAATAATTAGCGTAGTAAACTTAAATTGTTTAAGCGTTGAATAAATAAATAAACAAGTTAAAAGAAAAATAATAAAATAAAGTGAATTAAAATAAGTGATACAGATATAACAACATGGATTTATCTGACATCAAGTATATGCTGCACTCATGGATAGGTGGATTTTCTTGGACGCGTGAAATTTAGATGTATGTAGATTCAATTTTTAGAATATTTTTAAATTGTTCCTTATTTATCTTATCTGTTACAGACGCTCCTTCTATACAGAAGATTATTGCGCCCTACGCTAACCCATAGTCTATGTCTAGTCTTGCATTTTTATTAGAGTTTTAAATGTTGATAGAATGTTGGTTTTCCTGGTTTCTACGCCCGATTCCCAGACGGGAAGAACGATAATTTGGCTGTGTTTTTTCTTGCATACGGAATAAGAAAAGTGTATCTCTGTCTATCTAAGGGTTATATTAGGTTATTGTTGTGTTGTATTTCTAAATTAGAGTTAATTGCTTTATGTATGATTACTACTTTACTCTTGGTTCTTCTATCCTCTAGTGTTTCAAGGTTTAATGATTTAACTAATGGTGTTGTTCTTGTCAGTTTTGAATATTCTCCAGAAATGAATCTGGCAGCTTTTAAAAAAAAGCGTTCTAGTTTATCAATGTTTTCTTTGGTGGATGGGTTCCTTACAGAAAATGCATATTCTAGTACAGGTCTCACTAAAGTGAGGTAGAATATCAGTTTTATATTCTTATTACACATGTAAATTTTCTCTTTATAAATCCTAAGGTTTTTTTTATTTTAAATTAGTTCATTGAGATGGGGCTTCCAAGATAATTTCTCATTTGGAAGGGAGGCGGGGCGTGGGGGCAGGGTTTTGAGTGGGTAGTGCAGATGTTCAACTAAAGACTGCCGCTCCTTTAAAATTAAGAATAATTATAAAACAAAAGTTGCATTTTATTTCCACATCAATAAAACAACGAATAAACTGCATAAAATAATATTTTAAAAAATAAATTAATTAATTAATAATTAATGGTAATATTTTGTTTAAAAGACGCTAGAGGACCAATAGAGCGAAAATGAGCCAACGTTTTAAAAGTTTCTTGCAACACATCTTCAAGGAAATTTTATTTAAAATCTTGATTAAGTATTAGGAGTATATTAATTAATATCATCTTTAGGTCTGCGTGTAGACCTAATGATTTAAGTTCAAGCTTAGACATGCATTGTCACATGGGAAATTTAAGGGAAATAACATAAATTACGGGCATGTTATAACTCGCTGTCTTTCGGTTTATTTCCCCTTAATAAATAGATGTCGCCTCTCTTCCCTTAGCCAATGGTAACTAAGCCGGGAAGCAAAACTTCAAGATGGTCGTCAAAATAATAAAATTTTAAATGTTCATGGTTTTTCACCTCTAGTATTGAAAGCATTGATTTATTTTGAAAATGCACAATACATCGTGGTCAAAAATTCTTAGGGAAAACCTCAAAAAGAAAAAAGGTATTAAGACCTAAAATAAGCTTTTCGAGTGGGATGTTGCTGCTACTGCTACGACTGTCGTAGCAGCAGACGAATCGACGGGATGTTGCTAGCTTTACTTTACAACATGTCGTAGAAGTTTCCTGGCTAGTGCTACGACTAGTTTAAAGACGCTTCGAAAAAATTAAGTCGCTATAATATCTTAACAAACTCTTCTAATATTTTATACTCATATATTATATATAATACTAATACTAGTAATTCTAAGTAATACAATATTAATTAAATTTAAATTATTAATAGATCTGGGCTGTGGGCTTATTTAGTTTATGTGTCAGTCACAATGTTGAATGTGTGTATTAATTCTAAAATCTCAATTTATTTAAATATATTTAATCAACGTATCCGCTTAACAGAATAACGTATAAAAGTATAAGCAGTACAAAAATTACAATCACCAGGTTTGCCAACACCCTAGCCCTAATTAATATTATGGGGACGCTGTGGTCGAGTGGCAGCGCGCTCGACTGGCGTACCGATGGTCACAGGTTCGAATTCATGTGAAGGCAAGGATTTGTTCCTGGGGCCTAGGGCGTCCCTGAGTCACCCAGCTCCGAATGGGTACCTAACACTAGTTAGGAAGCTGGGTAATGCGTGGAACCCACAAAGTCGTGGCCTGTGAACGCTGCATCACTTGCCAACAGATCACCTGTCATGGTCTGTGGACGCAATTATCTTCTGCATAGAAGGAGCGTCTGTATAGATAAGATAAGATAAGATAAGATGGTTAAAAGAAATACTTTATATTATATAAAAAAAAATAATTAAAAAAAAATCTTTAAAAGAAGAAGAAAAAATAAACGACCATATTGGGATTACAATTTTAAAAATTATAACTATTTATTTTATAATAATTATTTTTTTTTAATATTTTTTTTTGGACGGCACTAGCACTAGTCGTAGCAATAAAATTATTTTGTATATTGTATGGTTACGACTAGTCGTAACGCTTGCTACGCTTAGTCTTAGTACTCTTAGCAGTAAAATGATATATATATATGATATGTGTGTTTAGAATATGTAGAGTTTGTTAAAATATTATAGCGACTTAGTTTTTTCGAAGTGTTTACATGATACGATGTTAATAGATCTGGGCTTATTTATGTGTTATGTGTGTATTAATTCTAAAATCTAAATTTATTTAAATAGATTTATCAACGTTTCTGCTTTTCAGAATAAGAAGAACAAAAATTACAATTACCAGCACACTCATTGTGGTTTAAAAAAATTAAATAAAAAAAAATTGGACAGGAGCGAGATTCGATCCCAATATCGATTTTAACATTAAACTCATCCGACTACCACTTTGTTTCGACACTTTGTTTTGAGACTTTGTTTCGAGTGAAGTAGTAGGCCTAGGCCTAGACCTATCGGTATCGTAATTACAATCAGAATAAATAATACTTAGAGTCTGCTGCTACGACAAAGTAACGGCAGACAACTCGACGGGATGTTGCTAGTGCTACGACATGTCGTAACACTAACAACATCCCGTTGAGTTGTCTGCTGTTACGACTAGTCGTAAAAAATATGCTATGTGCTTACAGTTATGACTAATGTGGAGTGTGGCAAGCGTTTCTTCTTCTTAATTATAACATAATTATTAAAAACTAGATACGACCCGCCATGTAGCATACACAGCAGACTTGCTCATAGATAGTCCAAAGAAAGGGGGGAAAGAACGGACACAAACCGCAGCACGAAGAAATGAGAACAACGAGAGTGAACGCAAGTCGCATTGTTGGTCTCGAGACATGCGCACTGTGGTTGAACCACCACCACCACCCCCCCGGCACCACCCTTGCTTGCCAACCATAAACTGTGATTGCTCGACCCTAGCGAGGGTCATCCATCATGCTTGCGTGCTCGCGACGTCTTGTGCTTGTCCTTATTTCAGGCAAATTATATATATATATAGATTATGTTAAGATTTGATAAAAAAAAATATAATTATCTCAATTGCTTAATAGACTTACTTATCTTCCCACAGGAGTGTGGCATAATATATCTCAACATAAATGAGCTAGAAATCTTTCAAGGATATCCACTATATCAAATTCAGTCTACTGGACATGATAATATTTATGAACAAATTTGAAAAGTCAATGAACTTAGGACATTGTTGGAAATAACTAAAGTGCACAGCATACAAAATGTATCTGTCAACACCCATAACCTCCCTTTTTTTAAAACTGGATGTGTGGGGAGGGTAAGGATTGATTTGACGAGAGACAAGTACTAAGTTATTGGTTTTCATAACGTTAATATTTAAATAATGTCTTCTGCATCCAATTTAAAAAGTTTAATTAATTTTACTAGTAGTAATTTGTTTTTACATTTTTATTTATTTAGTAAACAAAACTTCAAAGGAAGAAGAATTTGAAATATTTACTAACCTATACAAAAAGTATAAAGGGAGTGGCAGTGATCTTCACAATGTTCCAACCTTATATTCAAAGGTAAGTTTAAATACAATTTTCTTAAAGATAAGATAAGACAAGATTCTGTAATGAATCAAATTAATTAATATTTTTTCATTACATAATGTATATTCATTTCATAACGTAGAGAAATCTTCTTACAAAACAAAACATTTAAAACTAGAATATGACACATCTCAGTTGAAAATAAAAGCTATCACATGCTTGCAGACTTCAGACCCCTGGTGGCATTACTGAATTTATTTGTAATGTTTTTGTTTTGTAATTCTGGAGAGAAGGCTCATACATTCTGATAGATTGGTGAACAAATCAAACATGCCTATCTCTCACTACTAAGTTTGAGGGACAGAACTTGCCTTGACAGACTTAACTTTAAGTATTAGTATCTGAGATGAAAAGATGGAATGTATCCTCTAATTCTCTTTGCTTCAAATAATTCTACAAGAGAAAGATTTGTTTAAGCAATACTTGCTTGTTTCATGAAAAGAATATTTGACGAGAATCAATGTTTATCCACATCAGCAAGGTGCATTTAATTACAATTTAAAAAAAAATTATTTTGCAACCCCTCAAATGTGTTGTGAAAGTTTTTCCACCAGTTTCAAAGTTCTTTTCCAACTTTTCTTCACTTGGTTTCTGAAAAAAAAAGCAGCAGGTTGAATGTGGAGTGTGGCATGAGTCTGACATAATGAGTTACAGTATCAATAGTCTCTGAAATATTTATGTTATCATTATTTGATACCAAAATAAAATAATTTTGAATTGTTGTACATGTATTTGTAAATGAAACAAGAGAAGATGCATGTTTGCCACTCTAATGGAGGTTCTAATATCAGTACTACGTAAACAAAAATTCAAGAAGAAAAAAAACAACTCACAAATAATTTTTTATTTGTTGTTAAGTTTTATGGCATTAAGAATCTCGTTACAGCTTCCCTCAGATGAGCAGCAGTTGCTGGTGAAATTACGAGAGGAGTCCAGGTAATAGGTTAACTTCTTATTGAAATATTTGAAAAAACTCCCTCATCATTCTTATTTTTAAAAAATTGTTTCTCTTAAAATTAAATGTCTAAAAACCGGAAATTTCTTAAATTTATGAAATTACATTTTTCTTTTTTTCACCAGAGCATTATTCCTTCAAAGAAGGAGCAGAGAACTTCTTGACAATGATGAGCTTCAGGTAAACTGAGTCAAATTTTAATAATTGAAAGTAAAAGCCTGTCAGTTATTAATTATAGCTTTTGATTAGCATTAATTAAAAGATTGACTGGTCCTAAGTGCATGGTTCAGTCCAGTTTTAACCTCGACTGATTAGCCATAACTTCAATGGTCCAGATTAGCTGAGTTAATTTTGAGTGTGTGTGAAAGTAGAAATAATTGAATTTTTTTAATTAAAAATTAAAAAATACAATTTTGGCAAGCTGTTGGTCATTCAATAGAGTGTTTCTAGAGTCGTAAGCCTACTTCAAGGTGTTTTTTAAAATATTTTTTTTTAGTCCCATAATCTTTTTTCGAGGTTGTGGGGGGTTCTAATGTTTCCATTAGAGCATTCTCGGGCTTAGTAGACCTTGGCGCGCCCATCCCTCTCCAGGTCAGAGGAGGACTTTCTTAGGGTTAGTCATTCATCAACATTTTTATAGTTGCTTTAACTTGGGCTCGATCCCATGCCCCTCAGCTTGTGAGGCAAGCGCACTAGTGACTTCGCTATCCAGCCGCCTATCCAGCTAACTTCGAGGTTAGCAGTGGGAAAGAACCTCACTACCGCTAACAGCCAGTTATGTGGTCTTTTTGGGATGGTTAACCTGCACTTTAATTTGAGAGGTTTTAATAACCTTAGTTAATAATTTACTGGTTATAATTTTTCTGCCTTTTGTTATTTTTTAATCCCTCTAAATGCATCTTTATTTAGAAATTATGGTTCCTATTAGACAAACATCACACTCCTCCTCTGAATGTGGATGAACAGATGATAAACTATGATGACTTTCTTAAAGTTCAAGATGAGGCCGGGCCCAAGTGCAAGTAAGACAAAGTTAATAGTTTTACTCAAACATATTATGTATCATCTTTTTTTGTGTGTATATTTTTTTAAACTCCTGACACAAATTTTGGTTAGGTCGGGGAAAACAAAATGTAGAATATTTCATTTTGTTGGAAAATAAAGTTTCTTTTATACTTATGTGAAGGGTAAATAAATAAGAGCCCATTTGGTATGGTGCTCAAAGTTATTAATTAGTATTAGCATCTGAAATAGTTTTTTTAAAAAAATGTTTCAAGAATTTTATGGTCTGCATTTTAAACAGTTAAAAATATTCTTGTAAGAATTACTAAGTTTTTTTTCTCTCCCAGTTAATTTGTAAAGATTTTTTTTTGCTATGACAAACTTGCTCATGTTTTTCAGACCATTTTTTCAAGCATCAGTATTTTCCAAACTGTTACAGAATGACCCTTACGGGCGTATATCCATTATGAAATTTTTTAACTATGTCATGCGAAAAGTCTGGTTACATCAAACTCGTATTGGTCTATCACTGTATGATGTAGCAGGACAGGGCTACCTTAAAGAATCGGTAAAAGAATTATTCTTTTTTATACATATTTTTGAAATGTTCATTTTATAACTGTTTTAACATTTTTATTTATCACTGAATTTATTTATTATTATTGCATAATATAACACCCAAACCAGACATTGTTTTTATTGGCTATTAGTCTTAGTTTATGGTAATTGCAGCTTTCATTGTTCACTTCACAGGATCTTGAAAACTACATCCTGGAGTTGATTCCCACATTACCTCAGGTAAGCAAATGTTTTTTTAAAAAGTTTAAAGCCCCATAAGGTTTTCTGTAAACTTCTGCCTCAGTCCTGTAAGGATTTCCCATTTATTGCGATCAACTGGTTATGAATTTTAAAAAATTGCTGAAAATGTATTTATATTATTATTGTCATACTGACTTCATCTTTTAGGATAAGGATGTTTATTTTACGTATCTAAAAGACCGTCTTGAGTTTAATGCTATTTTTACCTGTAGTTTTGTACTATTATTTTTACAAAAAAGTATAGCGAAATCACATTTACAAAAAAACCGTAAGACTATCACAAAACTTTGCAAATCAAGCAAAACACCAGCGAAAGCAAACACTGCAATTTCCGAAAGTCGACTAAAGCTTCTCTCACTAACGAAGAGTTTCTACGATTTGATTACTAAAGAAAGCGCTATTGAGGCTCGCTTTGGGATTAGAGACCAGGCACGCATTACAGCGCTTTGGGGCTTTAAACGTTAAATGATATTTATGAAATCCTTTTTCAAGAGCCAAAATAATGAGCATGATAGCTCCTTAACTGTTCAAATAGAAGATCTAGATAAGTACAAAAATGGGAAACTGATTGGAATATGTCTTTACATCCAGAAAAGTCTCAATGGTTGATTATCAAAGAAAAATGAAACCAAAAAATGCAAACTACTTCATTCATGGAAAACATCTATTCCAAATAAAAGATTTAAAGAACTTAAGAGTAAATAACAAAGGAAAAATTATCATGGATCCACATATTAAGAACGTAATTAAAAAATCAAACAAAACTTTATCAAAGAAACTTTTACAAATGTAATAAGAACATAAAACTAAAAATCTAATTTACATTGTTGAGACCAATAATAGAATATGCATCTTCTGTATGGGATCTTTCAGATGTCAACACACAAATTAACACAAATGTTTTTAAATTTCTTAATTAAGTAAATTTTCTTTTTAAAATAGTTATGGTCTTATTTCACATGTGTGTGATGGAATTTGAAATAATCAGTGTTACTTAGCATTTACTTTTGATTTTTTTTTCCCATCTAACAGCTCAATGGATTAGAAAGATCATTTTATTCTTTTTACGTTTGTACGGCTGTTCGCAAGTTTTTCTTCTTTCTTGATCCCTTGAGAAATGGTCGGATTCGCATACAAGACATTCTGGCTTGCAGTTTCTTGGATGACCTGCTTGAAGTATGTTTTTACATTTTTACCCTTATGTTTGAATGAACATTTTTAATGTTGCAGTTTTTTAAATTAAAGCTGTAACTGCACTAAGCTATTTATAATTAATAATAGGCTTTAGTACTTCTATAAAGATCAAAGAATCAAACTATCTGGTTCTGCGTATAAAAATATTTAAATCTGCAGTTTGTAACACTTTTTCTTTAGTGCTAATAATGCCTACTGTCTTTTTTTTTGGGTAGCTTTTCTTTCTAAAATATATATTTTTTTAAAATTTGCTTTCCAGCTGCGAGATGAAGAACTTTCTAAGGAGATGCAAGAATCCAACTGGTTTTCAGCCCCATCAGCTCTCAGGGTTTATGGCAAGTACCTGAACCTTGACAAAGACAGAAATGGTATGCTCAGTAAAGAGGAGTTAGCCAGGTAAGTCTTACAACAGAACAACTATTGACTTTGTTGACACTAAGTAGTAACCAATATCACTGTCTGTATTTCATAGTAAGGAGAAACATTAATTCTAACTTTGTTCAACCTTCCAAAGTGATATATTATTTATGATAATATTATTTATAATAAAATCTAGTTAACTTAAAATTATTTGGTCAGTTTGAATTTTTACACTTATCAAGAGTTTGGACAAATATGGTACTAAAGCAATTTTTTCTACAGTAATTTAAATTCATGAATTAAAACGAATAACTTATTTCACCTTACAATTAAAAGAAGTGTATAGGTTTAAGTAAACAAAAAAAGTTTTATTTAGTTTTTAAAAAAAAATTGGCTTATTAGTTTTATACAACTACATAATTTTTAATAGCTTGTCTATTTTAAGTCACATCAATTATTAAACATTTACAATCTTAAAATCTAGTTTATTAGAACCATAGAATAAAATTTAAAAATTAACAAACTTTAGCAATGTTTTTACATAAATGTTAACTTTCTATTACTTGTATTAAAAATTAATTGTTATGAAATATTTTATTTACAAAAAAATAAAAAATAGATATGGAACTGGCACTCTGACTGATGTATTTTTAGATCGGGTTTTCCAAGAATGTCTTACTTATGAAGGAGAAATGGTAAATAAACCTTATTTAACTCTTAATGCCCCAAAGCGCGGTAATGCGCGCCTTGTCTCTAATGCCAAAGCGCTGTAATGCGCGCCTCGATAGCACTCTCTTTAGTAATGAAATCGTAGAAAGTAGAAATTCTTCATTAGTGAGAGAAGCTTTGGTCGACTTCCGGCAATGGCGGCCTTTGGCCTAGCTGGTGTTATCGCTCGATCCGCAAAGGTTTTTGGTAGTTTTTATGTTTTTGTTTTTTGGAAAATGTGATTTTGCTATACTTTTTTGTAAAAATATTAGTATTAAACTACAGGTAAAAATAGTATTAACCTCAAGACGATCTTTTGGATACGTAAAATAACTATTCTTATCCTAAAAGATGATGTCAGTATTACAATAACAATATAAATACATTTTACGCAATTTTTAAAATTTCATAACCTGTTGATCCCAATAAATGGGACATTCTTACAGGACTGAGGTGTGGAAGTTTACTGAAAACCTTCTGGGCCATTCAAAGTTAAACCACTGAAAGTCATTTAAAAAAAAAGTAAAATGAGCTATACAAAGTATGAAAAAAATTTTTAGTTATATTTTCAAGCACAGTTAACAGATGTAATTTTTTAAAATTGAATAATCTTTTTCTTTGTTTTCTGAAAGGATTATAAAACCTATCTTGACTTTGTTCTTGCCATGGAGAATCGTAGAGAACCACAAGCACTAAGATACCTGTTTAGAATAGTTGATGTTCAACATCAGGGCTATCTAAATGTCTTCTCATTAAACTATTTCTTTAGGGTAAGTCATAATATATCCTCTCTGTGAATATTATAGTATATGTGTAGGTTTTTGTTGAGTTGTGAGTCCTTGTCCTCTTTTCTGTTTTATTTCATCATTGCTTATCATAAAAATCCCAGAGTTTTCCCATAGTAGAGAAATTTCTGTTACGGGTTAATCTGAGTTGTTTTCTTGTTTTTGTTTGGTAATACTCTCTTTATTTATATTATTTTTATGTCCCATTTCAGTTGATTTCAGGCCATACCTTAAAATATTGTTTTTTAAATTTGAATATTGTAATGGTATTTTTAGTTTCAAATAGTTTCAAATATCTAGATGAATAATGTTGTTCATAAGTTAGATTAACTGTCATGGGCTGAATTAATGTTGAATTAAATCAACTAAATGTTGAGTGATGATATCTTGCAGGCGATTCAAGAACAAATGAAAATTCATGGACATGAGCCTATTCAATTTCAAGATGTCAAAGATGAGATTTTTGACATGGTCAAACCCAAAAACCCTCTTAAAATTACTCTCAATGATCTTATAAACAGGTGAGTTAAGTCTTTTGTTGCTCTCATTTTGCAGCCCTATATTTTTTGACAAGCCTTAAAGGTTACTTCATTTAGCAATGACTGTGATGGTACAGTCGAAACCGGTTAAGTCGGCGGCGTTGGGGTATGAAAATTGGCATCAAGATAACCGATGATCGAGTTAAAACGAAAACCAATATGGCGGCAAAATATTAACATGCGCTTGAAATTTCTTTATGTTCGTGTTGTGCGTTAATTAGTGATGGGACGATTAATCAGAATCGTATCGGAATATCCGGACCCTATTTCTTCACTCTTTCCTAAAGGTTGTTAAGACCGTTCGTTTTTAAGGACCGTTTAAGTTTAAATATAACCCTTTGTTGCGTTAGCGCACTTTTTGTCCCTAGTACTACTAGTACATAACTATAACGAAGTCAAATACTCCTGCCCGCCACGCCGCAGCGCGCGCGCCGTCTTGCGGTGATTCCCAGATTGAGCGATACTGTGCCTTGGACTTACCTTACAAACTACACAAATAAGTAACCTACACATCCCCTCATTGTCCCCGAACCATTCTCTTCCTAATCATCTTCTTTGGGTCCATCCCCTCAGCTTACAATGGACTTAGAATTCCTTCGGTAACTTGATGCTAATAGGACTAACCAACAACAATGGTGTGGGAGATTGAGAGTGGGGGGTGGGTAAACTGTCTGTAGTCTGTTATATTATATATTTTAAAATCCGGCGAGCCTTGTTTACAGTAAGCACCCTATGATTTTTCGTCCCATCACTAGCGTTAATAAATGAAAATGTACATGCACATGATTTTTGAGGTTTTTTATACACAAAGGCGTTGCCGTTATTTGTTTATCATGACCTATATATGACTCATAACAAAGCGAACTCTTCTCTATAAAAGTGTACAAAAATAAATTAGGAACTCATTTTGAACCTTCAACTTTGATACATTTTAATTAATTCTAACCAATAGTTAAATGGCTTTTGCACACAGCCACTTCTTATGAATGAAAATGAAACAATTAGAACAAAGCAGTAGTAATAGTAATAGATTCAAAATGAGGTTGAAGGATGAATGGTTGCCAATGACAACAAGTCTGCACACGGTACATTTTGTTATTCCATACGCAACGAAATGTTTTAGACATGCGATTCTGCGCGCATATTTGCTATTGGAGCAATTACGTAATACTCGCCATCACTTACGTGGCCGATTGCCGAGTATCTCAGAGTATACAAAAATCTACCGATGCCGAGTAGCCGAACAGATCGGTTCAGCCCTATCGATAAGAAGATTTTCAAAAGCTGGTGATTTGAGTTAGTAACACAGCGCTGTGAGCAAGCGGGCTGTGACGTCACCAGCGAGGCAGAAATTTTATGCCTTCACTTGGTTATAAAAAATCACATCTAACATTTTCAAAAGCTGGCGATTGGTCATGGGGATCGAGATAACCAACATTAAGTGGCAAATTTGACTCTTTTTTGTGCTCGTGTTATGAGGTTTCGGCGACTTTTAAAAAAATCGAATTAAACGACGAAAAAATGCTAAGACAAAGAGAAAATTTGGCGGTTCCAATAATAAATGTCGACATAATAGGTTGGGCGAATTAACCGAGCTCGAGTTATGTGGTTTCGACTGTATTTACATCTTTTTATTTTACTCAACTTGTGTCAGTTGCACATAAAAATTACCTCTACCAGGTGAAATACTTTGTCTGAACTCGACAACCAAGGCAGACACATTTTTCAGTAAAATAAATGCTTATAAAATAAATGCAAGATTTGCTTTAATTTGTTTACCCACTATTTATGCAATGATTAATAAAAAATGTTATTCTCTAGAATTTTTTGTTGGCCCAATTAATATGAATTACTTGTTACACCTCCCATTGCAGTGGTAAAGGTGACACTGTGATCAGTATATTGATAGACCTCAATGACTTCTGGACCTATGAGAGCAGGGAGTACCTGCTTCCTGATTTGTCAGATGAGGTTTGAGGGAGCCAATCATAATTATTGACTGTGCTCATGACTTTCAGCCGTCCAATCAACTTCACAGAATATTATTTTACAAAAATGTCCATATAAAATGAAGTGAAAATATTGTCAAATATCATGTACATAATAGAACAGATTAATTGATGCTTTGATCTTACACCATGGTTTGTTCTGTTTTTGTCATTAGGCTGATTGCTAGTTACATTTGTGTCTCAATATAATTTGAAAACAATTAGAAGTTTATACAAGGGGCTAAATAGTTCAATAACTCACTTGATATGACATGTGCCACATAGTGTGTGTGACTGAATGGGTTTAAGATCTTATGACTTGTACTTATTGCTTGTAATATCAATAAATGTATTATAAAATAAATCTAAGGTTCATCAAAGAAATGTCCTCTTTTTCTTTTTAAAAGGAAAGGTTAAAAACATTGGAATAAAAAAATGGCCTCAAGAAAGAAATTAATTCTATTTCAGCGGAATAGCTAATATAATAAATAAAATTAACAGCATTTTGTCATCTTCAGTGAAATTACACAAGTGACATGACATGTAAATTTCATTTTTTAAAAAAATCAAGTCAAACCAATAAAAATTCAAACCGAGTAAATGCCTAGACCTTGCTCTATTGAATGCGCAAAAGATTAAATCACACTTTTACAATTTACTTCACTCACCTGGAGCTGCAGCAGTAGTAGGGTAATAAAAAAACACACTTTATTTCATGAATATTCTATATCCTCCAGCTGAGCCAAGCTTGAAGCATCCCTTTGGCCTTTTCAAAGTTGCCTTGTACTTGGAAGATTGTGGAAATGTTTGAGTGTGACAGGAGAGTATGTTTGAGTGTGACAGGAGAGTATGTTTGAGTGTGACAGGAGAGTATGTTTGAGTGTGACAGGAGAGTATGTTTGAGTGTGACAGGAGAGTATGTTTGAGTGTGACAGGAGAGTATGTTTGAGTGTGACAGAAATTTGCCAGAGTATTGCAAAGTCAGATTTGTGGGAGGTCAGGTGCGTGTCAAGGTCAGACATCTGCCTGGTAATGGTGTGAAAGTCTTATTTATCAACAGAATTTGTCAAGGGGTAAAAGTGTGGTGTAAGTCTTGGTTTTGATATGACATGTCGTGCCTATGTGAAGAATGAGGATAGAGTTGCCTGCCCTTGATCTGATCGCCGAACACTATTGAAGCTAGCGGCTCGCCATACTGCCCATACACAGTGAATATCACTTAGTTTTGCTCTCTATACGAACAAGTCATGCATGCCTCACAAGAGAGTGGCTCTTCAACCAGTGAGCTCACAAGCAAAGTAATTAGTTTAGTATAACGAAAGAATAGTGATGTGACCAGTGCTGCCAGTGACAATTTTGGGAAAAACCTAGCCTACACGTCCAAAAAAACAACACCTAGACATACTAAAATTTAACAAATATCACGTCACAAAGTCCCCCCACACACACACACACAAAGTAAAAAAAAAGCTGTATTTCTTATTTGAAAATGATCATGTTTCGATTCCTTTTAATTAATTGTCATTCAAGTGTGCATTTAGTGTGAGGCTGCACTCTAATATCGTAACACGCGTGAAGCCATCTTAAACGTCATTGAATAAATTGTAAGCAATCAAATATTTATGTGGAGCTTTCATTTCAATGTGCGCGTTTTCGATGTGACGTAACAGTTCTTTAAACATCCCCCTACACCTTGTCACACATCTCACAAAGGTGTCACCCATTTATTGACAGCCCCTAAGGTATTACTATGCTCTACATGAATATCTGTAAAATATACTTACATCTGCATTTATTCATCACTTATGTTATCTTCCTATTAAATGACAATCTTATCAGCATTCTTGGCATTATTCTTATTTTCTTTATTAAAGATGCTTATTTTATACAAAAGATTATCGAGTCCTACGTCTTTCCGTATTTATGTCTAGTCTTGCATTTTTATTTGAGTTTAAAATATTGATAGAGTGTTGGTTTTCCTCGTTTGATCAGACAACCCATTCCACTTCCGAATTCCGGACGGAAAGAACGATAATTTGTATGTGTTTGTTGTTGCATGCGGAATAGGAAAAAAGTTTTTATAAATATATCTATCTGAGTGTTGTATTATTTTATTTTATTTAGTTTATACTCTATACCGTGTATAATTGAGAGGATATTCTCTCAACGCAGACAGAAGAAAACGGCAGAGCTAATAACATTGAATATTTTGTCGCTTTCAAACGTTTCTATCTTGTACCAGAATTTTTCAGACAGATGGCGCCACCTTTCGAAATTCAGTAGTATAGTATAGAGCCATAGATAAAATAATGTAGCATTGTAGAGCTGCTAAAAATACTGTTGCCACATACTTCTTATTTTTATCTTTAATAAGTAAAATGTAAAAAAAATCTTTTTTTAAAAAGGACACGCTTTTATTTACATATAGAAATTGCACTAAATATGTAGCCTATAATACAAAAAACAAACATTTTCCCCTAACTGAGAATTGAACCTCGTACCCCCATGTCGGCAATCGATCACGCTTATATTTCGGCCAGCAAGACTTGATGTTGATAGTAATTTTTAAAGTTATAATAATTGTATCCCTCTAGGGCGAATTGAGGCATGGTTCATTGACGCAAGAGATAATATTTTATATAGACAAAAACTAAAAACTAAAAGTGCAATAATTTCAATACGGTACATTCGATCGATCTGAAATTTTGATACAATGCATTGTCATCCAAGATCTATCTGTGGTAAATTTTTTAGATCTCTAGGACTATCAGAAGTGGTATAATTTACTATAATTTTACGTTTCAAGTTTTGAAGGATGGATGGATGGATACAACATACAAACATTGTGACTTAAATAAAAGCGTGTAAAAATTGATTTTTTTTAGGATGTTAATTGCACATATTTATTTATTTTTGTACTTTCACATCATTTATTTAGCTTTAGAAAGAAAAAAACAACTAAATAATGGGTATTTAAAAAAAACAACCTAGAAAAGGTAAAAATAACAACAAGAAAGCTAGATTTAGGTTGACAACAAAACACTTGCAGCTTGGTATAACTTAAAAAAGAAATGTAGTTAAAGAAGGTGGTTTAGTTCTTACTATTCATTGATCATTATGTTGTATCCTAGTATATAAGGATCGAAAGTAAGTGGCTTGCAGCTTACAAAACACAGATACCGTGACCGAATTACCTGCGTACATCTTTTCAAGCGAATATTTTACACCCAGTATAAATAATTAATAGTTTGCACTTTAACAACTAAGTGAGACATTTGCTATGCAATTTCTTAAAAAAATATATTATTTCTAATTCTAAAACCAGTTAAGTGAAATTGTTAGCAAAAAAAAACAAACAAAAAAACCTTAGCCAAGACAAAGTTGTTAAAGTCGTGCATCATAGACTTATTTTATGTTTCTATATTTTTGCATTTGAATTGTTCCTCTTTTTTAAATCCTTTATATTAACTCGTGGTGTCTGCGGCCGACGTTGTCGCCAAAACTTTTGATCGATTTTTAACCCACTTGCTCGCAAGATAGCGAGCTGAAATTTTGCAGGCAGTTTCGTACCGATGATAAAAACAATGTATCAAAATTTCAGATCGATCGCATGTACCGTAATTAAATTATTGATTTTTTAGATTATTTTATTTATTCCTATGTATCATGCTATTTTTTGAGATAGAGCGTCGCGGTGCGTATTATATTGAACAACCTTTCTGTCGCGCAATAAGGTGCGTATTTTATTGACAGCTCTTTTTATAAACATATTCCTGATCGGTGCGCATTATATTAAACATGTTTTACGACACAACTGCAATTTTGTATTTCTGGATGGTCTGGCGCTGCGTATTATATTGAAAATTCTTTTAGTTACTTCTCGTACATAAAGGATTTATAGTCAAAAACTTGGTTTTTTACGGGTTTTTTCTTATTAAATCCTTTATATTAACTCGTGGTGTCTGCGGCCGACGTTGTCGCCAAAACTTTTGATCGATTTTTAACCCACTTGCTCGCAAGATAGCGAGCTGAAATTTTGCAGGCAGTTTCGTACCGATGATAAAAACAATGTATCAAAATTTCAGATCGATCGCATGTACCGTAATTAAATTATTGATTTTTTAGATTATTTTATTTATTCCTATGTATCATGCTATTTTTTGAGATAGAGCGTCGCGGTGCGTATTATATTGAACAACCTTTCTGTCGCGCAATAAGGTGCGTATTTTATTGACAGCTCTTTTTATAAACATATTCCTGATCGGTGCGCATTATATTAAACATGTTTTACGACACAACTGCAATTTTGTATTTCTGGATGGTCTGGCGCTGCGTATTATAATGAACATTCTTTTAGTTACTTCTCGTACATAAAGGATTTATAGTCAAAAACTTGGTTTTTTACGGGTTTTTCTTATTAAATCCTTTATATTAACTCGTGGTGTCTGCGGCCGACCGACCTTGCTTGCTTGCTTGTCGCCAAAACTTTTGATCGATTTTTAACCCACTTGCACGCAAGATAGCGAGCTGAAATTTTGCAGGCAGTTTCGTACCGATGATAAAAACAATGTATCAAAATTTCAGATCGATCGCATGTACCGTAATTAAATTATTGATTTTTTAGATTATTTTATTTATTCCTATGTATCATGCTATTTTTTGAGATAGAGCGTCGCGGTGCGTATTATATTGAACAACCTTTCTGTCGCGCAATAAGGTGCGTATTTTACTGACAACACTTTTTATAAACCTATTCCTGATCGGTGCGCATTATATTAAACACGTTTTACGACACAACTGCAATTTTGTATTTTTGGATGGTCTTGCGCTGCGTGTTATAATGAACATTCTTTTAGTTACGTCTCATACGTAAAGGATTTATAGTCAAAAACTTGGTTTTTTACGGGTTGTTTTTATTAAATCCTTTATATTAACTCGTGGTGTCTGTTTGAGCTTGCTTGTCTTGTCGCAAAAACTTTGGATCGATTTTTAACCCACTTCCTCGTAAGCTAGCGAGCTGAAATTTTGCAGGCAGTTTCGTGCGATGATAAAAACAATGTATCAAAATTTCAGATCGATCGCATGTACTGTAATTAAATTATTGAATTTTTTAGATTATTTTATTTATCTCTATGTATCATGTTAATTTTTTGAGATAGAGTGTCGCGGTGCGTATTATATTGAACAACCTTTTATACTTTCCTGTCGCGATAAGGTGCGTATTATATTGACAACTACTTTTTATAAACATATTCCCGATCGGTGCGCATTATATTAAACACTGTTTTACGACACATACTACAAATTTTGTATTTTTGGATTGTCATGCGCTGCGTATTATAATGAACATTCTTTTAGTTATGTCTCGTACATAAAGGATTTATAGTCAAAGACTTGGTTTTTTTACGGGTTCTTTTTTTTATTATTAATATGGCTAAATTATCTATCTCTGTAGAATATAATGGCTAAGCGGGATAACTCCCGATTTAAAAAAATAGACATTTTGGTGACGAGATTAACAGAGCTTGTTTCTGGCTGTAAAATATTAAAATTTTAATACGTGATGTCATGAGAAAAAAAATAAAAAAGGAGAAAAAAAATTACACAGTAACCAAAGTATGAACGTGTAGTTAGTTGGCCACGAATTGATGTAGTTAAAGACTAGAGAGACAATGTCTTCCTTCATATTCTTGATTTTATTTCATTTACAATTTACACACTCAGTCAGGGGCGGATTAAGACTGCACGGGGCCCCTGGCTGCAATTCAAACTGGGGCCCTATCCAGCCAGTTTACCTTTAGATAAAATGATTGCTAGCAGCTAATATAAGACTGTAACTTGTAAATATTCATCCAAAATGATTATTCATGAAAAAACCGAATTCGAAGAAATAACTTTTTGCCAGTATCCTAAAATTGAGTGTAAAAGACAATTTATAAAATTAAAAAAACACATGACAAAAAAATTTCACACCCCAACCCGGGGTATCGATCCCGCCACCGCTTGCACCACAAGCCTTAGTACTTCTCATTCGGCCACGAGAGCTCAATTAAGGTTGTCAATTTAAAAATAATATAATAATATTCTTTAATAATTTCTGTTATTGAGCCTATCAAATCAGGTTTTTTGACTGCTAAGACTATCGTGTCGGAAAAGAGATCATTTTAATAGATGAAGTTTTATTAATTTATCATATTTTCAGCAATTCATGAATACATTTGTCCACATTTATTATAAAATATGCTAAGTTTGGGGGCCCTAAATCATCGGGGGCCCCTGGCTTTAGCCCGTTCAGCCCCCCCTTTAATCCGCCATAGCACTCAGTGATGGATGAAATAGCACAATATATATTTAGTTTTTGGGTGAGATTGCAATCAGGCT
Source organism: Ampullaceana balthica (assembly GCA_944989445.1). Classification (NCBI taxonomy): domain Eukaryota; kingdom Metazoa; phylum Mollusca; class Gastropoda; family Lymnaeidae; genus Ampullaceana; species Ampullaceana balthica. The sequence goes on from CALYLW010000407.1 coordinate 270,106, forward strand.
TTTAGATATAAATAAAAATATGTTCTTAAACAGGGTATGTATAGGCTTGACAAGACGACTGCCCTCCATCTCGTGTGACGATTCACACAATTCCAAAACCAAAAACTTGACAATTAAAGCTCACTTAGTTCGTTTTTCTATGATACATGTAAGATTGGCATAGCGCGCTCTCTTCTTTAAAAACATACCATACTATTAACGTAGTAGCACTAGAAAATGTCATAATTTTAAAAGGCTTCTTTCCTCTGGCGGATTAAGAGCTGAACGGGCTAAAGCCAGGGGCCCCCAATGATTTAAGGGCCCCCAAATTTATTATATTGTATAATAAAGGTGAGCTAATGTTTGCGTGAATCCCTGAAAATATCATAAATAAATTTTAAAATATCATCTATTTATTACGAGAAAATGTCGAAGAGTGTGAAATACCAGAAATCGTCTTTAATAATATCTAAAAACTATTTTGAAGGAAAGAGGAAACCTAGCTAATGAGAAGAAAAAAAACAAACAAATTCTTATTTAACTTATTAGTTTTTAAAATTTGCGAATACGAAACTTTTAGTGTCAAAAAAGTTCTTATAAGGATAGTAAGCATTATACAAATTCTTTGTATTGGTGGCCTTGCATTCCGTGGCGAGAGTGAACTGTTAAGATCATCGAGCGTTGGTAACTACCTTGGAATACTGAAACTACTGAGTCAGTTTGACACATTTCTTGCTGAACATATCTGCCAACATAGGAAATAAAGGACGTGAAAACATTATTTTCTTACATTTCATTAACTAACCGTGAAGAGTTGATTGCACAGATGGGTCAAAAGGTATTGTCTGCTATTGTTGCTGAAATAAAATCTGCAAAGTACATCTCGATATCTGTAGATTCCACGCCAGATATTATGCATGTGGACCAGTTAACATTGATCACCCGATATGTTGCACAAAATGGCCCTGTTGAGCAATTCATTTAGTTCATACCAATGTATTCACACACTGGATCAGAAATTTCCCAAATTATTCATAATTTTTTGGAAGAAAATAATATTAAAACTCAAGATTGACGTGGACAGTCATACGACAACGCTGCACATATGAGTGGGAAGTATAGCGGAGTCCAGCTATCCTTTGTGAGACTTGCAGTGTTGCTCATTATGTTCCGAGCACAGCTCATTCCCTTAATTTGGTTGGTAAAAGTGCAGCAGAAGATTGTCCTGCTGCAGCCAGATTTGTTTGCCTTGTGCAGAATCTTTATACCTGGCTTGTTGCATCTACTCATCATTGGCAGGTGCTTCAAAACACCTGAAAGGGTTACCTGTTAACAAAGCCTTGTCTGACACAAGATGGTCAGCTCGACATGATGCTGTAAGGTCTGTTAATAAATCATAACATGAGAATATGGCAGCACTCGAAGAATTGGCAGTTGACGAAAATCAGTCGCGTGACAGTCGAGTTGAAGCAGAAGGATTTTGGAAGGAACTTAAACAACTGGAAGTCGCTATTTTACATGAAATTTGGGACACAATTTTAAAAGATTTTAGAAAACGAATGTATCCCTTCAAGGGTGAGAACTATCTTTGAATTCAGCCATGCACTTGTTGAAATCTCTTCTTGAGTTTGTTAAAAGACAGCGTTCTGAATTTAATTCCTGTGAAGAAAAAGGACAAGTCCATGGAGAAAGAGTATAAACAATCTTCAATACGATCAAAAAAGAGAAAGTATCATTTTGATGAAGGGCCATCAGCCGAAATAGTATTTTCCCAGTGACAAAAAGTCAAGATTGGGTATTTCTGGTAATCATTGACAAACTTTCTTCATCCCTACAACATCGGTTTGACGCATATAAAGACATCCATGAGAAATTTGGCTTTCTTAAAACTTAACTGAGCTCAGCAATGACGTCATCCCATGGGCTACAGCCGAGTTATTGGAAGAATATTCAAGTGATTTTGAAGACCCATAATATTCAGAATTAGTCCAATTTTCAGAACGCTTCAAAGACGTTTTTGTCCAGCCCCATGCTCAGGAAACTCAAAACACAACTAAAGAACTGAAACTGTTGCTGTTTCTGAATGTGCAAAATTTTACACAGTCCTTTCCTAATGTACACATCGCACTTCGCATATATCTCTCAATGATGACATCAAACTGCAGCGGAGAGCGATCATTTTCCAAATTGAATATAATAAAAAATTGAAGTTAGAAGTTGCACGGGACAACAAAGACTGAATATGCTCTCGCTAATGAGCATTGAAAAAGAAATTTGAAAGCTCACTTAGCTTTACTGACTTGATAGATAACTTCACCATGAGAAAAGTTCGCAAACTAAATGTCTAGCTTGAAATAAATAATAATAATTATTTTAATGAATTTTGGATTCATATAACTTTATATTAATCAAATTG